>CM040244.1:46173967-46373967 GCA_022545495.1 Chrysanthemum lavandulifolium
ATGTATAGTAAAATTTATATAAATTAATACTTAATATAATTTGTTCGGTCTCAATTTAGGATAAGTACACATTTATAAGTCTCCTCTAGAACATTGATCGTCAAGTATCGAGTATCTCCCACAAATATCCTAGTATCTACAAGCCGCAACTCACACATTAAATACAGCAGGAGCCATCTAGTGCAATATGGGGCTAATACTACGCTATTTAGGACGTTCAAGCTCACAACAATGAAAGAAAAGTCGATTTCCTTAATCTAGCGTGACAACCAATTAAACAAGAGACAATGTCACCCATTTTATGCGAATGGGTAGAGTCAAGCTATCTTTCATCTTTGGTGGGTCAAATAGAAGTCATCAAGAAGTTGTCATTTTGAAAGATAATGTGACAATGTGATGGCATTTATTTATTTTGTTGTTAATTTATGTTATTCTTTTTGTACGAAAAATGTTGTCAAAGTTACATACCAAAAATGATTTTATGCCTTTTGTATCGTTTTAAAATTTATTTTATGTTCATCTAGCATTACTATTTTTATTGATCCATTTGTTAAGTATATAATACTACTATAATTTAATAACTCATATCTAATATAATCATTTATTCACATAATATCACAAATCAATCGCTTATATAAATATATGGAAGAGATATAGAGAATAAAAATTAAAATGTGAAGGATTTCTACCCACATATTTCGAAAAAGAGAAAGAATTTTAAGGGGAGATGCATCTACTTTTGTAGATCATCTACTTTAATAGTCTTGTCCGAAATGTGCGGTTGTGGTTTTCTCACATTTCGTTTTATATTCTTCTTATTGATCCTAACTCTATAACTATATTTTTTCATAATAATAACAAAACTACTATTTAACGATTTTCAATTTAATCCCGTGAATTTTACGGGTCAATAACCTAGTATAGTATATATTATACTTGCAGGTTGACCAAAGATGCGGCATGTTTGTCTTTCGATTACGTGAAAACTCAAATCCACAAGATGCGGCATGTTCATGGGAATTTATGTTACATCAAAAAAGTTCCAAAATTCGTGAATATGCTTTAACTTACTTTTTGATTTTAGATTCTTTTATCATGCGTTTGATATGTTTCTAAATTATTTTGGGAAACATGGTTGCAAAAAAACTGATGTCAATTCACCCGCTGCAACGCGCGGGGGCTGCTAAACTTGTTTATGATATTTGTAGACAGTTGTCTTAATTCTCCCCGTGACCTTCACACATCGCAAGTTCCTACGTCTCTTCCTCGTACATGCAAATTTAGTACTTGTAGTTATATAATGTTTTTGTGCAACACCCACTAAAGAAGCCTTGGTTCGTTTTTGATCTGCCATGAACACTTTTAAGACTTCTTAACAAAAAATGTTAAGGGGAAAAGTAAAATTTAGATTAATGAACATGCTTTCATAAGTTGATAGAAAAGTGTAATACTTGGTTGGTTTTAGATAGATAAATTTGAGTTTATGCAAGGGCTAATACTATATATTTTAAAACCAAAGGGGACAAAAAGAAACCCTAATATTAGTCGGTTACGTGGGTATATAGACAACAATATGGATCCAACCTTTCACAACAGTATGGCTGACCGGTAAATTTTTTATTTTTTTATATATATATATTCTTTTTATTGATCCAATTGATGATTGATTTATTGATCCAACCTTTTCTTAATCTCGTGTAAACGTTCATTGATTTATAGATAGGTAACATAAAATTAACTATGTGTTTTATGCTTTAATTTGGGGCCTTTTTTATGTAAATTAAAAATTGCTGTTGAAATGGATTTGGATAAAGAACAAAGAATTATTATTATTTTGGTTAAAGTTCTTACATTTTTTATTATTTGTTACCAGACCCACTTCCCATTGAGGGATACACTCCCTCACCAAACCTTGTAAGTCTATCATTATTTATGTACACTAACATTTTTTTAATTTTATTTTATGTTCTTATAAATTTACACCAGCTGTCTTTTTTGTAATACAGAAGTATGATAGATCAATGTTAAGCGCAATGATAAATTCTATATTTAGTCGATTAGTGGAAAAACGTTACGCTCGTTTAAAGAACTATGCATTTATTCGTCCTTTAAAAGGGGATGCTCGCACAAAGTATGGTGATTATGTGTGGTATGTAATTTACTTTCTTTGGTATGTTATTTGAGTTATTTTTATTATGAATGATTTGAGAAATTCATATTTGGTCATTATTGCAGCTTGAGCGTATTGGAAGTATGCGAGGAGCTACGACAAGATAAGCCAGATCTTTTTGAAAACCAATCACCAATAGATATTGCAAATGTGAAGCATCTTGTCTTTTGAATATGCTGTGTTTCTTTTTAAAGTAATCTACATATTATATATCATTTTTTCGGTCTGATATTTTATTATTGCAGGAAATCAAGAGTGGATTTCAATACCCAAGTTTCTTCGATGGGTTCGATGATGGGATGATTAATATGATAAACCAAGAGTCCATAAAAGTACATGATGCTGGCATCATTACTTTTCGGTTAGACCCTGGATTGCTCATGTAATTTTTTTCTTCTCTTCTTTTTCGAACTCTTTTTAAACACACTTTAAAATTCTCTCCTAAATTATCTTGTATACACCTTTTTCTTTGCAGAGGATTGATGAGATGCTTGATAATGGCATCGATACCTGGGCACCAAAATATAAAGCAAAAGCAATTTTTGCCTCCCATACAGAAACAGGAAATTGGGGTACGCATCTTCTAGTTGACTGTGTTGAACATGCGCTTGCTCAGATCTATTTGTATTCAGGGATTGCTGTACGTGTTTCACAACGCAACGTTGATGTAGATGTCGACACTATAAGGTAACTACTTTATCAATATTTTTTCCGAGCTGGTTTAGGCTCAACATATGTTCTTTAATGTCTATGCATTTGTATGCTTTCGCTAATAATGTATGTAGGCATGGAGTTTGCGAGCTTAAAGCAAATGTAATGGTATTCTTGAGGCCTCACCTACATCGAGAGAATATTGAAAAAGACTTTGCTGTACGTAACTTCTAAGCATCAACATAACTGATAACATGTTTAAATTAAAGATTTGAAGAAATTGAAAACTGATCCTTTCTTTTTATTTCCCAGGCTGCTAGAAGTGAAACGTGGTTCCCAGCTCAGGTAGCTACACTAGCATGCCGTGGATACCGAAGTTTGAGTTTCGTTCAAAAAACAAACCTGGCTCATCTGTGGCAAATATATTTCATTCACACTGACTTCACATCCCTTTTTGGCATGGGTAAAGTTATTGTTCATTTACTGTATTTTTATTTTCTGAAAATATTTTATTGCAAATATAACTCTTTGTTTGGTCTGTTAGGTTTTTTCATAAAATTATATATTTTTCTTAACCCACTAAAGATAAAACATGCCCTAAATCCATTACTATTTTAACGGGATTGATATAACATAGTTAAATTTTATGATTTTTCTTTTATCAGCCCAGGTGTCTGGCTACACTCCTGACGAATTTTTTGGTTGTCTTCTCAAGTAAGATATTAACTCTTGTGTCTTAATTTTTACCCTTATTCTACTTTATTGTCATCAATAATCTGAGGAGAGTGGTAAATGTTCTTTTCTCGTCAACTTGCTGTTACAGTTTTTTATATAATGAATTCAACAATGTAACATGGCTATATTCTTTGTTTCACTAAAGAGACACCCTAGTTTCATATTTATTCATATATATACATTTGTGTTTTGTGTTCTTAACAGATATACATTGTTAAAGAGGTCTAGAATGGCTGAAGTAACATTCAGTATGGATGGGATGATTGGTGAGGGAAATACGTTCGTAAATATACTAAGACTGAAAAATAATATAAGTTTTATTATCGAGAATTACCTTCCTTCTGAATCAGAGAAGGTTAGACTTTTCTTTTCGTTTCAATGTTGTTACAACGTTCTCATCTCGGCCTCAGTTTTATTAGTGCTTTCTTGTTCTTGCCCTAAACAGGCTTTAGCCGGCGAAGGAGAACGTGAGTTGGGATTACATGATACAAACCGGGTTCACACTGGGTCGGGTCAAGTTGGGTCAAGGCAAGCCCAGTTACAAGTGGATAGAGGGAAAAGAGATGGAGGGAAATTAGGAACTGCTGCTCAACTGATCCCTCCTAAATTTAGTTTAAGTAGTGTCAATCTTTACTTTTCTAGCAGTCTAAGTTTTATTATTATCATTAAGGTTTCATACCTTGTACTTGGAGATCACCCCTCTCGAATAGGGCTTCTATCTGTATTGTTCTTATTTTCAATCAAGTAATTTTAATTCAAGTTCTATCATTCGGTTCCATTGCCGGGAAACACAAATGGCCCCTCAAACCGAGTAACTCGGATCCAAACAATTCCAACCCCAACCCGGACCCGTGGGCGCTCGATTGGCGACCATAGCATCAACTATGGAATTCTGCGGAAGTAGCTGCGATCAAAACACAAACAAACCAAACGAAGGATAAATCAAGTGGCGGTCTCAACCGATTTGAAGGCGAAGGTTCATCGGTGGTAATCATCGCCATTATCGACCTTATAACAAAATTGATTTTCCGCTTTCGATGATGGAGACCACGCGGTTGGATTCTCAAGCGAAAAATATTTTCGGTATTACAACGTCTTGGGAAGAGGAACGGGTAGATGTTGCAGCAATGCATCTAGAGGGTGATGCCTTGGATCTCTACTCATGGCTCTCTACCGATCAAAATATTGAGTATTGGGAAGACTTGGTTCGTGCTCTCCAGAAGAACTTCGGTCCTGCCGAGTTCCAAAACCCTGATGAACATTTGTGTAGCATCAAACAAATAGGTACAATACAAGAGTACCGGCAAGAGTTCGCCAAACGGTCCTCCCGGGTTACTAATTGGCCCGAACACTGCCTATTGGAGGTATTCCTTAATGGTCTCAAAGATGATCTCAAAGCCGATGTCAGAATCCACAAACCGAGAACTTTCTACAAGGCTATGAGTATCGCTATCGAGTTCGAATACAAGGTTGTTCACACAAAATTTGGGAAAAGTTTTCCTTCCTCAGCCAAAATAACAGAAACTTCCAGCTTGTACCCAGAAACCAACTGAAGGTCGTCTTTCTGATGTTGAAAAACAGGGTAGGTACATACGCGGGGAATGCTTTCGATGTGGGGATAAATATGGCCCTGGACATCGTTGTAAAACGGGGACTTTCAAACTTCTTGAGTTTGCTGATGAGGGGGAAGGAGCAGCGGAAAATGAACTCGAACAGACTAGTGAATTGGCTAAGATTAGCCTCCATGCGCTATTCGGTCAGTCTTCTCTAACAACCATGAAACTTCGTGGCATTTTAGGCACGGCTGAAGTCCTAATTCTGATTGATAGCGGGTCCACACACAATTTCATTTCGGATAAGTTAGTCAGTGAGCTGAAACTCATCACCCACTTTATCTCTCCTTTTGGCGTCAAATTGGGAATGGTGATGTCCTCCGATGCAACCGGTTTGTAACGATGTTGTGTTGCGGGTTTCGACTTACAGGTAAAACAAACCTTCTATCAATTTGCCTTGGGGGGAGCCGATGTAGTACTCGGTATTCAATGCTTAGCAACACTTAACACGTTCAAGCAAATTAGAAGGAGATGTTCATGAAGTTCACTATAGATGGTAAGGAGTACAAGTTACAGGGACTTCCACCAAATCTCCAACTTTCTGCAACATTTAGCCACCTTACTTCTGAAATAGTTGAGTTGAACAATACTGAACCAGCAGTTCAGTCTCCTCTAACCCGACTTGAGGACAAGTCATCTCTTGGGGCCGGATGTACTGATACAAACCGGGTTCACACTGGGTCGGGTCAAGTTGGGTCAAGGCACTGAATTAGGGGAGGAATAAACTGCTGCTCAACTGATCCCTCCTAAATTTAGTTTAAGTAGTGTCAATCTTTACTTTTCTAGCAGTCTAAGTTTTATTATTATCAGTAAGGTTTCATTCCTTGTACTTGGAGATCACCCCTCTCGAATAGGGCTTCTATCTGTATTGTTCTTATTTTCAATCAAGTAATTTTAATTCAAGTTCTATCATTACACCTCATTGAGTTCACTAGGGTAATACTTTTATCTGTTGAAGTTATAAAGCACAATGTTTGGAATTGAATATATTGTTTTATTTTCCTAGGTTACTCCAAAACATAGTTTCTTCTACTACGCTTTTAAATTATCTAGTCTCATGCTTAAGGGTAAGCAATCATACAAAATGATAGGCTATCTAGCGACTAGCAATACTAGAGTTTATGGACAATTTGAAAATAATGAAACTTTCGTTTAGTTTTTGATGTATTTGTAAATCTAACTTTCCTTTCCAGGTAATCGAAAGGGCTTGTAGAAGTTTGGCGCCACATGTTATATGTGAATACCTATTTGATTTATCCAATTTATTTATGTGCTGGCCCGAGGTATATTTACTTGCAAATGTTTTTTCTCATACAATATCGAATTTGAGTTAAATTCACAAAAAGTTCAAATCCTTAAAAAGCAACTGTGACGTCTTTGTCCCGGTTTAGCATAATTTTGATAGTTTTGCTACTTTAGTGAAAGCATAGATCATTGATACATTTTCTAACTAAATACTTTTTTTTTTTTTTCATATAATATTTTGGTTTCCTTAAACTAAGTTAGTCTTCTAAAAATTAGTTTTTGATTATTAAATATTAATATGGTTTGGTTTATTTTGGCTGGTTCAGGTTGGCAAGGCCAATATACAACTGTGCAAGGCAACTGAAGTGGTTATCTGCCAATGCTTACATCTTTTGGGGATCGGTTCTGTAAGCCTTTATCTAGCAGATTTTTATAATTCGGTTTTTGGTCCCGGATCCTGTTACGCGGGACTATCTTTTGTTCGTCAAGTTTACTCCTTTTGTGAAAGCAGGAGTAAAGATTTATTTATGAAGAGGCCATGTATAAACATGATTATTTTGTTCAAAAACTATTAGAATAAAAAAAACAAAGCTGGTCACAATGCCACATTTTATAAGCGGTTCTAAACTATATATATATATATATTTTTGTGTAGTCATTGAGACACTCGGAATTAGCCCACATAGTGTACTCGGAATTAACTCTCACAGTTGAAGAAATGAGGGCAAATGATCATAGGTAACTACATGTTTGGACGTTGAAAATGACCCAACGTGCAACAAAACAATCTCTTAGTGACTTGTATGTGCAAAAGAAGTTCAATGACTTAAACCATACAAAAGATTTTTTTTATGGTGGGTGCTTTTATTGCAAAATAAAACACCTATGGTTGTGTCTACAAAAAATTACAAACACAATAGTAGATTGTGGTTTCAAGTTTCAAAATATTTATATATGGGTGATTAGGTTCTAAAACTTCAGGGAAATTATCAAAGATAAAATTCAGAAGTTTTTTCAACAAATAAATTTGAAGCACGATGTTCTGTAAATTCAGATTGTGTTTATCAAATAGACAAATCATTAGACAAATAATTTTGATACAAGATATTTATAATTTGTATCTTGCGCGATGTAAACAAGTGTTTTTAACATAATTTTGTTATGTGTGGTTAATTTTTTATTTTAGTTTTGTGATGATTGTTTTTATTTTCATCAGGTTTTCTCGATCTCGATTCGAGTTGTTTACCATGAGAGTTTTTGTTGCACAACCTGATTTTGACAATGGCAGTATTTTCGGGAACATCGGGGTAAAAGATGAAAATTTGGCAAGAGAGGATGGGTGGACAAAGGTGGATAAGGATCGTTGCTATGTGTCATACTTTGAACATGAATGGCATAAACCATTAGACATCTTCTACGGTTCTTTAATTCCCTTTGGCGACCCTAGTTGTCGCCGTTCTGTCCCCATCTCGTCCTCCTTGGAGGTTGATGTGCTGCTTCATGCTATGAGCAAGAACAAAAAACATTGTTATTTAGTATTCCATGGCAAGGGTGATGAACCAATCTCAAAAAATTGGGCAGAGCAACAAGAAGAATCGTGTCCAGAAACAGAGCGTGGGACACTCGAGTTGGAAAGTTGTGTTGGCAGCGTGCAAATTAACTACATTCTACTCAAAGATGCGATAGATGCTTCAATGGAGCTGCTGTGTAGATCGTCTAACCCCAATCTTTGTGTAAAGATTCGCGGTTACATAATTGCGTATTATGGAGACTTGGTCAAAGATGATGACATCCTAGGTCGATACAAGGCGGTTATATTTAGAACCACCAATTTTGAATTAACTGGAGGAGCTGTGTTGCCGCTGCACAAATCCTTGTTGGCTGTACCTGCCAACGGGTGCTTAAAGATCAAGGCAAAATTGGAGGATGTTGAATCAGGAAAAGAATATGTGCGTGAAACGAGGGGTTACCGTGCGAGACCGAGCGAAGTCGAGAATTGGTGTATAGAATGCGGAAATTTCTCTATCAATCTTAAAGTGGCTTGGAGCTCGTAAGTTGGTGGTTTTACTGCAATGACCTTGTTAAGGGATAAAGCAAGCAAAACCTCGTGTGATAGGGACAGAAATGGTAGAAGCAAGGAAGTCAAGCCTTGTTGCAAGTTAGATGCCTTGTCTACAAAGAAATCGTATGTATCTTGTTTTCTTCCATTCTTCACTGTTATGCCTGGTCTCTTTTTTTGAACAGTTAATGCGCACTGTATTATTGAATGCAGCAACTTTTAGGGTGTTTTTATGAAGAGAAATTTGTAACATTAGCAAGGTGCCTTAGCAAGAACCATTTCTGGATAATGATTGCTGTTTCTTTTGTAATGACATATGGGTACTTTGGTGTGTTTGAAGTATTTACCTTGTCATTGCTAGAAGAATTTAACAATGCATCACGCCAACTGATTTTGGTGCGTACACTCTAGTTTTATCAATATTTTTAAACCGTGAGTTTTTGCACCTACGACCACATAACATATGTATCTATAAATGCGATACTTTCCAGTCAGGATAATAACTTTAGCTAGAAAAGAAGTTTAGCACACCGGACTTGGAAACATGCATCTAAAAACTTGTACAATGGGTGTTGATACTCACCATCTCTTTTGATACATACATCACACTGTACAACACTGTAATGTACACTGTACAACACTAAAAATCTGTTTATGATGGAACTACTATAGAAGTGACCGACACGGTTTGGTATATTTAATGCTTCTTAGATGCTAAAGCAAGTAGTATTAAATCATGTTCTTCACAAACACTTATGTTTTACTTAGTTCTGATTAATATGCTCATAAATTTTGCAACACATTTATTTATTTACAAACAAGCTGCGTTGACATATAAGAACGTTTCTGAAATTCATGGATAAAAACATATTATGTAATGTTTGATCTCATCAATTTAACATAGGTAATAGTTTTCTTGTATTTTTAAAAATGTAAAGAAATTATAATTTGTATCTACAGCAGTTTACATGTTTGTGCTGTGTCTACAAACCTAAATAATCTGGTCTAGCTTTGTTGTTATAATCGTAGAACTACAGAAATATGTGTTTGTTAACACAAGTTGATCAGTAATTGTCTTTCAAAAAGAAAAGTGAGACTCAGTAATTGTCTTTGGTGTTATGAATATAAAGTTTGATCATTCTTTTTTCTTTTTTACCACTTTAAGTTGATCAAACTTTGTAGTAGTACATGTCGTGGCTGCAAGATTGCTGATTTTTTATCCAGTTCTGCTTGTTTGAAGTCTGGCTGAAATTGTCATAGTGATGATTTTTTAAAGTCAGAATGGAACTTTGAGCCATTTATGTTTAGCTAGATGAAGTTTTTTGTAAGGATCAAGTTTATATCTAGTGTTTTGAATCATATTGAATATGTTATAACAACTAATGAGACATGCTTATATCAAGATTAAATTGATTCGACGTCCCCTTGATATGAGCTCGTTCAATTTACTCGCTTGTAGGCTATTTTCATTGCTTCATGACACTAGGGTGAGTTACTGTTTCCAAATAAAAGGAACTTAAAATTCAAGCAATCAAGTCTTGATTTTCAAATTTGATTATTACTAAAAACAGCTATGCTCGCAAAGCTCAGACTTCTTATGCGTCTCTTTGTGACCAAACACTTAACATGTACTGGTCAAACACTCCACATTTAGTGGGTTAGTTGAGTAACTAAAATGCCCTCAAAGAACATACGACACTCGAATCAGTGGAGTGGTCATCATGGTGCACAAAAGTCAAGGATAACAACAACACATTTCTGGTCCGTCGAGTGTGAAAGAATATGACACGCTATCGCTTTTTATATCGTTCAAAATTATCTCATCATCTTTTTCCACCTAATCAAATCCAATTACATATTCATATTCTGCCTTCCTAGCTAATGGTTTTTGTTTCTGAGGTGCAACGAGAGCAAATTTAAGGTGTATATTTACCAAGAACCAGTTAATAGTTAAAACACATCATACCTCAAGCTATATTAAAGCAACCCATATGGCCATATATATCTTGGGATTTTGTGGATACATAGTGTCAGACTTCTAGTGTGGATCAGGTTCATATTTTAAAGTTTGTGTTGCGGTTAGTGGGGTTCAAGAGTAATTTTTAAATAATATTAATGGGTGTGTCCGTCATTGTTTAGATTTCTTTTGTTTCTTGCTGTCGCTCCAGTACTTGCAGCAGACTCGTTTCATATAGCTATGGTTAATCTGTTTTAGTGCAAGCATCAGGTTGTGAATATGAGTGAAGGATATATCTTGGGATTTTGTGGATACATAGTGTCAGACTTCTAGTGTGGATCAGGTTCATATTTTAAAGTTTGTGTTGCGGTTAGTGGGGTTCAAGAGTAATTTTTAAATAATGTTAGTGGGTGTGTCCGTCATTGTTTAGATTGCTTTTGTTTCTTGCTGTCGCTCCAGTACTTGCAGCAGACTCGTTTCATATAGCTATTGCTATGCTACTACTTAGATAATGCTAATTAATCGAACACATGTATAGTCGCAAGACTACGCAATGACCTATGTTAACATCATAAAAAAACTGTATAGTCTGCAAGACTACAGCAAAACATCATTCCGAACAGCAAGTAACTAGTGAAACTTTACTCCGTATTAAAAATCGGTTAATAGAGATTTTGAGACTATGCAGACAGATATTGTACTCTGTTTGCTTGCGAGCTTAGTCCCTCGGGATTTCTTTTTTACAATTTGTTTGCAACCAAAAAAGCTATTAGTAGTCAAAATGAATAACTTATTGGAATGTGATTTTGTGGCTTTAGGATGTCTATATAGTTTATGTTAGTCAGACATAATATTTGTAATATAGGCCCGTTGTATTTTATGTTAAGGTGTAGTCCATTTACTTGACTTGAAGGTTATCTTCTATTGTAAAATATCCTTTGATTATACAGATTACCATTCAATATGGTGGTATTAAACCTCAATCTAATTCATTTTTTTTTCACGAACTTTTGTTCAAGTTATTAAAGTTTTTTCACTTGTTTTATATGAGCTTGTTTGAGTTCGAGCTTGAGTTAATAAACGAGCTAATCGAATTAGTTAATAAACGGGTCGGGTTGAGTCGGGTTTTGCATTTTTAAAAAGTGACCCGCAACCCGTCCCGATTATGAATCGGGTTATCGGGTTCGGGTGAAATTCGGGTTAGGTTCTGTCGGGTCAGGTGCCTCGGGTTATCGGATATAGAAACATCTAACATGTTAGATTAATCAATGTATACTGAAGGTGTGCCATAAAAATGAGGCATTCTTTATCTTTAGTGTTTACTAGGCTAATAAGTACTTAAGCAAACGGGTTGTAAGTTCGGTTAATATTAACTCCTCGGATAGAGAGATCGTTAACAAATTTGTGAATAGATATTGTTCTATCTCTACTAGCTAGATAGATTAATTTTATAGTTGCAAGAGTAAGCTATCATTAAAAAAAAAAAAAAAAAAAAAATTGCTAACGAGACCAACTCGTATAGTGGGAGCAGGAGGCGTGAGCGGGTTAATAAAAATGGTTAGACGAATATCCTTTTATTTATTAAAACACATTAAACCACATCTGCCCTTTTTAATTAGGTGCCTATTACAATTTTACAACTCTTTAGAAGTTGGCTAAGTGCATACAAATAAAGCAATGCCAATTTCAATCTACAACATAAACGCTATAAGCATTAACCAACAATAAAATGTTAAACAGAAAGTTCTTGCACAAGAAAAAAAAAACAATGAGACTTGATTGTTAATTTATAAAAACTGTGGGAAACGGTGTACACTTTTATTAAAATAATGAGTCGATTATAATTATAAAATAACGAATGTAAAAGCAGTAAATAAGCGAGACGAGAAAGGAGTAGAAGCGAAGAGGCAGACACTATAAAGCGTTATTTAAAGAAAAGCGGTAAAGGTCGTGAGCGAGGCTCGTGTTTAACACGATTCCTTAAAAGCAGTTAAGCCGTCTGTTTCCCGGTACAACGCTCAATCTTGTTGCCGATCGGACTTGAGAAACTTGCACGAAAATTCACGGTAGCTTGCGTGTTTACGATCGAAGAGGTGCTTGCGCGTAATGAGATGCGTTTATGGATGTGTCAAACTGAATGAGCTGCGTTTTATTTTATAGGCAATACCTACCTTGTTCGACAAGATAGAATATCGCCCGAGAATTAAACGATATGCATATCATTATATTAAAACACGATTTGCATATATCTGTTAAGACTTAAGCACAAAGTCTAAATCTATTCCTCAAATAGATTACGAATATTACGGAATATTATCAAATAAGGAACCGTAATTCTCAGCAAAAAGATACCCGCGTGGCGGATTTGGAGTTGCATTCGTGTCCGCGGTCGGCGGGCTCGCATGAGTTCGAAGCTTGAACTCATTTTAGCTCGAAATTCCATTTACGCACCCCCTGTGGCAGCGTAGGAGTGGGAGCATAACCAACCTAAAGGAATTTGATAGCCAATATTATGATTTCCTTATAAACTAGTCTCCACTTCCTCTTCTAGGCGATGTGGGATAGTTTTGTTTTCGATTTTGTGCCTCACTTTGAGACACGATATCTCATTCATTTCTATTCCAATTTGGACATACTTTAGCTCGTTCTGAAGCTCTCGTCGAAGAGAGCATAAAGCTACCAAGAAATATAAATATATATAACATATATATATATTAAATAGTGTCCAAAATTTACAAAAACTCATTTGCAAAACTCATTTTCCAACAATCCCCACATGAATGGAAATCGGTCAAAAACACACGAAAGTTTCGGTGAAATTTCTGCGGTTAAGTCTTGCATAGGATAGGTAGGTGTAACCCTTTGAACCTTCCTTGTGAGATGCACTTAGTCTCCTAGATCGAGTAGGCGCGATGTCCTTGAACTCATCATCCATTTACGTGAGCGACATTACACTTCACAAGACTCTCACGACAATGTCAAGTCCTCATAGTTGTGTCCGTTATGGTCATGAACACTAGCACGGTTCTGCAAGAGCTATTAGGAATTGCGCCCCATTTCCCTCGAGCGACCCCACTTCTCTCACATAGGTGATTTCATCTTGAATCATTAAAAACATATGTTTTGTGATTTCATCTTGAATCATTATGCTTTATGATTTCATCTGAATCATTAAAGCCATATGTTTAACCTTTCAACAAGTCACATTTGTTATAGGAATGGACTAGGAAAGTTACAATATTTAGTAACTCCCCACATTGGCGTGACTTCCCCACATTTCTATGATTAGGTTGTCCTATTGAACCCGGATCTTGGGATCTCCAGGTCAATGGGTTAGGTTTTCCTTCATAGAAACTCATTCCTTCAAGGGCTTTAGTCCCATTCCTCTAGCGACTTACTTACTAACTCTCTTAAGCCTTTCGTAAGCGGATCCGCGATGTTATCCTTTGACTTCACATAGTCAATTGAGATAACTCTGTTGAGAGTAGTTGTCGTATCGAATTATGTCGACGACGGATATGTCGGACTTTCCATTATACATTATGCTATGAGCTACGCCAATTGCCGATTGACTATCACAATGTATACTAATGGCGTTACGGTTTAGGCCACCTTGGTATGTCCTCTCACAATTGGCGTAGCCATTCCGGCTCTTGTCCGCATTTATCTAACGCGATAAATTCGATTCCATCGTGGACTTAGCTATAACCGTTTGCTTGGAAGACTTCCAAGATATAGCTGCCCTCTAGTGTAAACACATATCCACTAGTCGATCTAGAATCCTTTATGTCGGATATCCAATTTGCATCAATGTATCCTTCGATAACGGTGGATATCGATCATAATCTGATCCATAATCGCGTTGTATCTCAAATAGTGAAGTACCGAGTCATAGGCGCCGAATGTGCATAGCTTGGGTTACTAGTATACCTACTTAGCTTCGCTAACAACATATGCTAAGTCGGTCGGTGCACATCATCAAGTACATTAACATGCCAATAATTCTTGAATACTCTAATTGGGCAACACCTAAGCCTCTATTTTTAGATAGATGCTTCTTGGTGTCAATTGGAGTTCTAGCTAGGCGGAATCCCCGCATTATGAGTATTAAAATTTTGTCCACATAATGTGCTTGACTTAACACAAGACCATTATGAGTTCGTATGATCTTTATTCCAAGGATCACATCACCAAACCCATATCCTTCATGTCAAACTTTGATTTCAACATGTCTTTAGTAGATTTGATCATCTTGTCGTTCACCAAGCGATAAGCATATCATCAACATATAAACACAAGATTACATATCCACTATTTGTGTCTTTGACATAAACACATTTGTCGCATTCATTAATTTTGAATCCACTCTCTAGCATGGCGTGGTCAAATTTTGATGCCATTGTTTGGGAGCTTGCTTTAAGCCATATAATGACTTAACAAGCCTACAAACTTTGTTCTCTTGTCCGGGGAGCCATGAAACCCTCGGGTTGATTCATGTAGATTTCTTCTTCTAAATCTCCATTTAGAAATGCCGTTTCACATCCATTTGGTGAACTTCCAAATTTCTTAAAGCGGCAATAGCAAGTATCATCTAATCGATGTTATTCGCGTAACGGTGAATATGTATCAAAGTAATCAAGACCTTCTCGTTGTCTAAATCCTTTGATTACTAATCTTGCTTTATACTTGTCAATGGTGCCATCGGCTTTCATCTTCTTCTTGAAAATCCATTTATAGCCTAGTGGTTTACAACGGAGGTAAATCCACGACTCCCATGTATGATTTTGTAAAATAGAATCTATTTCACTTTTAATGGCTTCTTTCCATTGAGGCCCTTACGAGAAGTAACCGCTTCTCGGTATGAAGTAGGTTCATTTTCAACCATAAAAGAAACAAAATCGGGTCCAAATGATTTCTCGGTTCTTGCCCTTTTGCTTCTTCTAGGTTCAACCTCTTCTTCCTCGGTTTGATCTTGTCTCTCATCTTGGAGATCATTATCATCTCGTTGTCTCTTATCTTGGACAACCGTCATCTATTCTAGATGAACTTCCGGTTTCCTTCGTTAAATAAGGAAAATAGTTTCAAAGAATGAAGCATTCCTTGATTCCATTAAAGTACCCTTTTGTATATCCGGATTTTTCGATTCATGTACTATGAGCGATAAGCACTGCTATTCTTAGCATATCCGATGAATATACAATCTGATTTAGGTCCAATCTTTTGGGCCTTGGGGTCGATATAGCGACCTTTGCTAGACACCCCTTTTCGTAAATCTTGATATGATGGCTTTCTTCCCATCCATAATTCATAAGGGTCTCTTCTTTTCCTTACGAGGTATCTTATTTAAAGATAAGTTGCTTGTTAAAATGGCTTCCCCCATGTCACGGCTTAGACGAACTTATCAACATGGCATTAACCATTTCTTTCAAGGTGCGGTTCTTCCTTTCGGCAATACCGTTCTGCGAGGTGAATAGGGAGCGGTGAATTAGTGTCTAATTCCATGTTTAGCACATAGATCAACAAATGGAGACACATATTCACCTCCTCTATCACTTGATACCACCTTGATTTTCTTACCAAGTTGATTCTCAACTTGGTTTTGTATAGAACAAACTTGTCTATAGCTTCATCTTTACTTTTCGGTGAAGTAAGCGTAGTAATCGTTGTACAATCATCAATAAGCGTGATAAAGTACTTATTGCCACCTTTTGTGGGTAGTGATTTCAAATCACATATGTCGGTGTGTATCATATCAAGTGGTTCGGTTTTTAGTCAACCGATTTGAAAGATGCTCTTGTAAGTTTGGCTTCAACACAAGTTTCACATTTATATTTTGAGTCAATATGGAAATTAGGTATGCTATTAAATTTAATCAAGCGACGCGTCGAATTAAAATTTACATGTCCAAGACGGCCATGCCACATATTAGAAGACTCAATCAAGTAGCGAAGAATTCATTTTATTGATATCATTCTTAACAACCATTACATTGAGCTTAAACATACCATTCGGGCATATCCCCTACCAACATAAACTTGATTCTTAGAAAGAACAAACTTATCGGACTCAAAAACAAGGCGAAAACCAAACTTGTTCAATTGCCAACCGGACACAAGATTCTTGCGAATCTACGGAACATACAAGACATTAGTCAACTTGAGCTCTTTCTCGGATGTCATCTTCAAGATTACATCTCCTTCGCCTTGATTTCAAAGATTGCGAGTTGCCCATGTACGACTTCTCTCCACTATCAACCGCTCGAAAGAGTGAAACATACTCTTATCGGCACACATGACGGGTAACCCGGTATCCACCCACCATTCCCTATTGTTGGAACCTACCGGGTTAACCCGAGAGATCATGGCAATGACATCGGACACCATAGCAATCATGTCCACATCTTCATTCACCATATTAGCTGGCGTGGAGTCACCGCTTGGCATCTTACAATTAGCGACACGGTGACTGGTGGTCACGGTTGAAACACACCCCTTGGAACTTCATTTCACAATTGCGACTTTAGGAGCAAGGTACTCGGACTTCCCTTTGTCCTTCTTGTCATTCTTTCCTTTTCCTTTGCCTTTAGCTTTGACATTGGACTTTGAAGATGACGAAACATGCTCAACCATATTTGCCTTTGCGAGAATCGGTATATCGTGTTTTTAAAGCCGACTTGTTGTCCTCTTCAATACGAAGACGAACAACCAAGTCTTCAACACTCATCTCCTTTCGCTTATGCTTGGTAGTTCTTGAATTCTACCCGACTTGGGGTAACTTTTCAATAATAGCGACAACTTGAAAAGTTTCACTCAAAGTCATTCCTCGACATGAATGTCGTGTAGCGAACCTGCGGATCTTGAACGACTTATCACATTCTTTGAATCAACCATCTTGTAATCCAAAAAGCGAGCTACCACGAACTTCTTTGTACCGGCATCCTCGGTTTTGTACTTGCGTTCCAATGACTCCCATAATTCTTTGGCGGTCTTGGTCTTGCGATACGTTGTACAAAGAATCAACCAAACCATTCGAACATAATTGTGACACAAAAATCAGAATGTTTCCATGCTTCAAGGCTTGAACAACTGTTGATTAGAGGATTGACCTTCGCGGGAGGTTCCACGTTAGGTGGGTTTTCTTTTAAGAACCGCGCAAGGTTCAAAGTAGTCGAGATAGAAAAACATCTTACATTGCCACCTCTTGAAATTCGCCCATTGAATTTCTCTCGGTTTCTCGGCATGATTAGCAACCGTGTTGGTGGCGGGCGCACAGTGCGTTCGCGGTGGTATTCACTGGAGGGTTGTCGTGTTTGTCATCACGAAAATCAAACACAAACAGGTTAAACAAAGCTGTTTTAAATGGTATCTACTTGTGCGGATCGATTCAACAAAACTCTAGCTTGGTTTTGATGAATCGAGTAAATCGATTTAATAGAAACTCTATCTTGGTTTCGGTAAAAGCGATAATAAAGCTTAAAAAAAGCGTTAGTCTGTTCAAACCAAGCGGTATGTATAAAGCTGTTAAAAAGCGATTTCAAAGAAACTCAACAAGGTTTCGACGACAGTTTATAAAATCTATTAATTATTAATCCGATAGTATAACAAAGTGTTCTAAATTCGGTTAAACGAATCTGTTTTAAGGCGTGGAAGCGGTGTACACTTTTATTAAAATAATGAATCGATTATAATTATAAAATAACGAGAATGTAAAAGCGATAAATAAACAGCGAGACGAAAGGAGCGAAGCGAAGATGACACTATAAAGCGTTATTTAAAGAAAAGATAAAGGTCGTGAGCGAGGCTCGTGTTTAACACGATTCCCTTAAAACAGTTAAGCGATACATTTCCCGGTACAACGCTCAATCTTGTTGCGCAGTCGGACTTAAGAAACTTGCACGAAAATTCACGGTGGCTTGCGTGTTTACGATCGAAGAAATTTGCGGCTTGCGTAATGAGATGCGTTTATGGATGTGTCAAAGCCGAATGAGCTGCGTTTTATTTTATAGGCAATACCTACCTTGTTCGACAAGATAGAATATCGCCCGAGAATTAAGCGATATGCATATCATTATATTAAAAACACGATTTGCATATATCATTAAGACTTAAGCACAAAGTCTAAATCTATTCCTCAAATAGATTACGAATATTCGGAATATTATCAAATAAGGAACCGTAATTCTCGGCAAAAAAGATACCCGCGTGGCGGATTTGAGCTGCATTCGTGTCCAGCGGTCGCAGCGGGCTCGCATGAGTTCGAAGCTTGAACTCATTTTAGCTCGGAAATTCCATTTTACGCACCCCCTG
Source organism: Chrysanthemum lavandulifolium (assembly GCA_022545495.1). Lineage (NCBI taxonomy): Eukaryota > Viridiplantae > Streptophyta > Magnoliopsida > Asterales > Asteraceae > Chrysanthemum > Chrysanthemum lavandulifolium. The sequence goes on from CM040244.1 coordinate 46,192,704, forward strand.
CAAGCGTGGGAGTGGGAGCATAACCAACCTAAAGGAATTTGATAGCCAATATTATGATTTCCTTATAAACTAGTCTCCACTTCCTCTTCTAGGCGATGTGGGATTGTTTTGTTTTCGATTTTGTGCCTCACTTTGAGACACGATATCTCATTCATTTCTATTCCAATTTGGACATACTTTAGCTCGTTCGAAGCTCTCGTCGAAGAGAGCATAAAGCTACCAAGAAATATAAATATATATACATATATATATATTAAATAGTGTCCAAAATTTACAAAAACTCATTTTGCAAAACTCATTTCCAACAAAAACATAAATGCCTAAGAAACATGAGTGTTCTTCTTTACCTGCCCTTGTTGTAACCTAAAGACTGCCATCTTATGCATACGATCTCATTGATCAACTTTATATAGAAAGACACCATCATCACATACCCTCATAGCCTTATGGGTGTTTAACTATACCCCTAGTGTTGAGTATTAATTTCTCAAACTTAATATTGAATTATCTCTTGTATATGTAGGTTCTTCCTAGAACGTCATCATCACTCGACTCCATGAGTCTCCCGTCAAGTAGCCCGTCGAGCAGTCTACCTTTGTATCATCAGAATACGTCAAGTAGTCCACAGTTAAATTATCCAACTACATCAAGCAGTCCGCCAATGTATCATCCGACTATGACAAGCAGTCCACCATTGTATCGTCCGACTCTATCAAGCAGCCCACAACCATTGTAGCATTCGACTTTATCAAGCAACCCACCATTGTATTATCCGACTATGTGTGAGCCTAATTATGATCTACAAGTAGTTTTCTAATCATCTTATCCTTAATATGTTATAAAATAAATATAATAAATTGGTATAATCAAGGTCATATCATGAATGTAGGTGGAAGAACAATTGCCATCAGAAGCCACAATGTCAAGTGCTCCAAAGAAACTTTCCCAGAAAGAACTTCCTCTAAAACAAATGAACATTCCTCCAAAACAAAAGAACATTTCTCCAAAACAAAAAACTCCTCCAAAACAAAAACAAAAGAAAAACCACACCGTTTTGCCACAAAAAGAACCTAGCAAAATCGACAAATTCTTGAAAGTGTTGGCAAAAAGGCCAATGAATATTAGAAAGATAGCCACAAATTCATAAACGGTCCTAACACATGGTGATTTTATCTTACTTCCGGCGCTTAACGGGTTGTATGATGGGTTCCATGCCGATCGTATTTTTTATGACTCGGTGTTAGGATGGATGTCAAATGATTGGCTTGATGGTATTATTTTACACTGGTGGGGAATGTAAGTTCCTTATATATTTTACTATCTTTTATGATAATGAAAGTCTTTATATTTTTTTTAAGCTTATGATTTAAGGTAATAATTTTTCTTGATTTTTAGGCATCTATATCAGTTGGTTCAAAATCGCTTTAAGGGTAACAACAAGTGTGGGATCCTAAACCCTTCATTCATTGATTCCCGATTATGCCACGGAGAAAATGGTGATAATGTCGTGAAACACATTCAAAGTACCTTAAGAGTTCAAAAAGACAAAACCATATTTGTTGCACCATATTTGCAAAGGTAAGTTCTATTCGTTGCTTCTTATATCATTTGTTTCTTATATGGTTTTACCTATATCATCATTTGCACTAAAATGTTTACAAATATGCATAGTGGACATTGGGTGTTATTTGTGATTTACCCTTTGAAGAAAACCGGATACATATTGGATTCACTCAATAAGAGTTTGGACAAAAACCTAACATATACTCTTTGATACCACTAGTAGAAGCGTAAGTATATTCTATCATTTATATTAAACTAGCCTATAAACCCGTGATAAATCACGGGTAGCTAATAACAAGTTGCTCGTATAAACATAAATTCAAACACAAGTGTTACCATTAATAAGTAAAAGTAAATTCATATGTAATTTCTTACATACTATTTTCATTTAATCTCAAAGTAATCCAAAATAAAACAACCATTACAAATGAAAACTCAGGATCTGATATATACAACAACTTATTACGGAGTATATATTTGACCAATCTTTGAAAGATAAATTAGATGGCTTCCTTTGAATTGCATTGTTTTAAAGCTGTCCATGTGCATTTCTAGTGATGATATGAAAGCACATTTTGTAACAACTTAGCGACAATCATGAATATGTGAAATTGTGATACCAACCATCTTTTTGGATTTGGAGAAATTAAGCCATGTTGTAAGTCTTATCGGTTGACACTCTGGCGACTTTCTAATATGCAACACAAAGTACACCATTTATTTCCTTTAAAGGAAATGGATTTGCTAAAAGCATTAAGCAATCAAGCTCTGTGGTATTTGTTAACCTTGCAAATAAAACCAAAAGCATTAGTATATCCGTGTATATGTCGATGCTATACGTTGAAACATTACCTTGATCGATACTTGTTCAACCCAAAATTACGTTATACATTGATTCCTTTACAACTCTCTCACTTCTACTTTATGCCCGTTGGTCCATGTTCATTCTATCTATAATAGATATAAGTACGAGATTATGTTGGCTGACAAGCTATAATTTTATTAGGATTCGACGCAACTCAACCCGTTGAAAAATAAATCACTCGTTTTGAATCAAATCCGTTTTAACACGTACCCGAGCTGAAAAATGTTTAACCTCTAATAAATAACTTATAAGTACATATGCTCGTAGTATGAAACATTTAACAGGCTTGCTTGGGTCATAGGGAATGATCTCAATGTGCTATTAGAAAATCATATGAAATTGTTGATGTTTAAGAAATACAAATGCTAGACTTATGTAGTTTTCTATAAAGCGATTGTTCATCTATCAAATTTCGCAAAATGGAGGTTCATGTGCTTCCATAATTAACAAATAAGAAAAGAAAAAAAAAAAAAACCTTTAAAATGAACTTGTTAGGTACTAAAGTTTAGCATAACAGAGGTTTTACGTCATTTAAGTTTATAGTATGTCGAAAAATAAAACTAATAAGAATTAATAAATATTGGTAAGTAAAGATTGCACAAATTATAAGTGCCAGTTATCTCCACAAATATATATATGATCAAGGAAGGAATTTGAGTTAGGCCCATCAAGAAACTGAGATATAGTTTGCCTCTTATTATAATTTACACAGAGGGTTAGACGTTAAAACTTTATTTTTTAAAGATGATGTATGATTGAAATTTCATATAAAAATAATACCTTTGATAGATATTTCTTTGTGGCATTTGATCAAACATTTGAGCACTTCATCAAGCACCAGTTTTTTCCACATACACCTAAACACATAAAATATGATTAATCAAACATATAAAAGAACCATCAAAGCATCAGTTTACAAGTAGATAATATCAACAGAAAACAAAAAAGTCATGGGTTGTAAGGAGAGATTCGAAATAAGCCACCATCTCAAAATAAAATCAAACTAAATTGTAGAGTATTTAAGGTTTTGTTCATGTCAATTCTGACATCAATAAATATTGTTGTCAAAATTAAGGAGCGATTAAACTAAATTGAAGGAATACCAAAACACATCTTGAATGCCGAGTTTCAAGTGGCGTGACTTTCTACAACTGGAATTCTTGATGTGGCTTTCTTGACGTGGTACCTTGCCCGGTGGCTTAAATGACATTTTATCTTTGGCCCTTATAATTGAAGTTACGTATCTACCTTACCTCACTTGCACAACCACAAGCGATACACATTTTTGCAATAGCAAAGAACAATAGAGAATAAACACTATAGATTTTTATGATGAATGCATAACGATGAAAAGCGAAATACCAACATTGTGAGAGTTACCCCATTTGCACAACAACCATCTCTTTGGGGCATTACATCAAACACTTGTTAGGCGTCTTTAAGATCACATAACTGTAACAAGCCAACACATACAAAACACGAACATCAAAATTATACCCCAATTAATCAAGTTTCATCGATTCTTGTACACCATTTAAACATTAACCATGATCGATAGTAGAGTAGTATTTTACTAATATTAAAGAGACTATAACTAATAAAATGATTCAAAGGCCTTTATTCATGTTGAAAATTGAAACAAACAACCAAGATTATCATATTTAATTATCAAGTGATATACACATTCAAAATAGTGTCGATTCAACAAATAATAACAAAACCGGATTTGAATTGAATTTCATGTGGTGAAAAAACCAAATTGAGTATTGATAAATTGTACAATTAGTTTGATGTTAATATTGTGATTGTAAACATACCTTGTAATAATGAGTACCGAGAAAGAAAAAATCGAATTATATCTTGAACAAACTTTAAATTCTTGGAAGTTTGAATTTTGAGATGAAAGACAATGAATAGTGTAACTCTCCTAATTATTGGTTGTATAATGAATGCAGAAAGTCAAGAATCAAGAATGTCGTGGCGGCTTAAATGGTGGGACAATTCAATTGTGAGTATGACGTGGATTAAATGACGTGGCTTTAATTGCCAGCATGGATTAAGTGACATGGCAAGAATTAAAAAAAAACTTCTTTTATTATATATATATAGATTGCCAATTGGGTACATAAAGTAATCCAATTAAACAACATTGAATTTTAGGGCATGTCATGATCCGTCTTTCGTTGATTGAACTTGGAATATGGTTAAGGTAAATCATCTTTCATATATGTAAATATATATTGTTATGCTCACTTTATTTAGTTGGTGCATATATGTAATCTATGCTTCATTTGAATTTAGTGTCCTCAACAAGAATCCTATTGGGAATGTGGATACTATGTGGCTATAACTATGTATGAACTTTTCTTCAAAAAACAATCAAACTTCCCGCATACAGTGAGTATTTGTAAATATTTGTTTACCTTGTTCTACAATAAATCTTGTGTTCTTGTAAAATGACTCATTGACTCTTCGTTTTGATTTGTATATAGGTTTTGAATGACATGAAACCGAGAGCTATGCAACACATTGATGAATGAGTTGAGAATTCCGTGTCACAATTTTACTCGATAATTACTCACTATTTCAAAATTGAGGTTTATATTGTCGAATTGGATATGTATTGTTAGGTTATGAATGGATTTGAAAGTTCGGTATCATGACATTTGATGATACTTTTGTGTATGAGATTATCTTTGGTTGCCAAATTGTTAAGTAATGGTTTATTCATTTGATTTCTTTAAATTCTAGTATATTTTATTGTGGATTGTACAAGAACAAACTACTTTCAGGTACTATTTTGTATAGGTTCAGGTACTATTTTGTATAGGAAAAAAGAAATAAATTACTTTTAGGCTTTTAGCACTGTTTTGTACACGAAAGAATAAGAAAAAAAAAGTTAAACAAATAAAACGGTAAAAACAACCGTTGTAAAAATGTCAAGGAATAGCATATATAACGGTTAAATATAACCGTTGTAAATAAGGTATATAAGCATATCGTTTTGAACCGCTATAAATAATCATCATTATTATTTACTACGCTCTATAAAACAACGGTTCAATACCGCTTTTTTGGTATTTTAACCGTTTGCTGTACTAGTGCCGCATACAAACATAATGTGTTTATACAAAATAACATGTCCTTATACGTGTTTAAAAAAGTTTTTTTTTGGTGCAAAAGGTGAAATATATATATTGCCAAACTTTTACAACAAGGGAAATAACATAGGTGGATGTTGGACAAATCCCAAATCAGATACAAACCAGACAATAGAAACAAAAACATACAACCAATATCAGATGAAACCAATGCTTTGTCTGATAAGGCTAAACTCATACAGTAATCATACAAAGGACCCAGAACACCATCAGATCCTAAAAATAAAACTTTAAGATTCGTGCAACACCAAAAATTCAAGAGGCTTTACAGTTATCGTTCAGATTGATGTTAAAATAATGGCACTGAGTATTCTTTTGGTTTGTTTAACATAATCCAAAGTAATTCTCCTCCTTTGTGTTAAAAATGGCTGAAGTGAGACATATAGTTTATAAAATGATCACTAAAAAGACTATACTTTTAATAGAGAATCAAATTTGCACGAGTAAATGAGGTTCTAATTTTGTTCATCGTAGCTCACTTCCTCTAATCCAGTAAAGGCCTATCATCAAAAGCATGGTGTATGTTTTTGTAATTTCTTTTTTTGAACAAATTTGTTTTTGTATTCATTATCTGATTTCATGTTTGTATGGTTGTATGAGGTATGTTGTTCACACAAGGTTCTTTATTTATTTTTTGAACGATGGAATATAATAAAAGAACAAGCAAGAAGCTAGACTAAAAACAATTACATTGCGTTCAGCGGGTCATTAAGCAACGCTATCCAATTAAGATTAAAACTCCTACACCTATTATTAATCCAATGGAAGGTTTGAGAGACAAAGTTGCCAAGAATCATTCCTTTGAGAGGCTTCTTCAAAGAGAATAAAGACGCATAACTTGCAGATTATCAATAAGATGGTTAGTATTGATCATCTAAAAAACAAAGATTTTTTAGTTAATGGTTATTGTACTAAAAAGAAATGGTGAAAGAAAAGAATTATTAGAAACTTATGTAGCGAGTTAAAAGCTCAAAAAATGAAGCATGATTTGGCACATAAGCAAAGGGTAGTCAACATGCTTAATTTGGACATGAGCCTTAGAGTTTCAAAGATTGCTTCACTTGGCTCGAGCAAGTGCAAAAGATATGGATGATTAGTCGTCTTTAGTGAAATTACTAAAAGGTTTAGCATATTATAAAAAAGTTGTATTGAAAAACTGTTGATGTTGTGTTCTTCATGACTTTTATATAGTTTGAGATAGTACTCTTAAAAAGCATGATGTGATATGTGGTGTAATTACGACAATCCAAAAGGTATATATACATTCGGGTTTTTACACTAATGGGTTAATAAGGTGGTTTATGACAACAAATTATGGGTTCATAATTTGAGCTTCCTTTTGTATATCTTTTAGTGAATTATTACTAGCATGATAGGAGATATAATTAACTTTGGAAGTATAATATGAAGCAAAAAAAGTAAAAAAACCTGTTTTGTTTGAGGTTAAGGATCGTTTATGAGGTCGCTTAGAATCATCTAGGGTCTCATTTGGCTAGGAAGACTATTGTTGCGTCATTGGCTCCAAAATCATTCTATAAACCAATAAATAAACAAAAATATATACATATAAGTTTTTCGATTTTCAATCCTGTAGGTAAAAGTATTTTGGACACATACATTAATCGATTTATGTTAGAATTTAAATTACAACTTGTCAAAATACATTATACAAAAAATTAGAAAAACCCGTGCGTGCGCGGGCATTATAACTAGTATATACTTTGGGAATTGATACTTACACCACATCTTTTGATACATGCACAATAATTTATGTATTACAATTTGTACCGTATAATACTGTAATGCACAAATTGTGATGAATGCATAAAAAAAATGGTGAGAGTATCACCCCCTATATATTATTGTCGTTTCAAGGTGTTTCTATTGTAACTCTATTTTGATCATAGGACGTAAAATGATGTATTAAGCCTACCCATGCATTCAATTTTCTTTAACATGATCATAGGACGTAGGTAGCCATGCATTCAATTTTCCTTAACATGATCATAGGACGTCATTAAAATGATGTATTAAGCCTATAAGATTACGTCACATGTGTATTCATTCCTATAAGATTACAAAGTAAAAACAAACTTGGGGTTCCAAGAAATATCCGATTTCATAGCTGGTTTTATCCTTTAGTGTTATAGGGTGGACACGTGTCAAGTTGTAACAGGGATGAAAACCCTAAACCCTAGCTAGCTCTTTCTACTTTAGTGATTACAGAAAAATTTAAAATTTTACTTATCTGGCCATATCAAACATCATGAATCAAACTATGGCCATATGTATGTATGGTTTGCCAGTCTTAAAATCAAAACCCAATGTGCAAAGAGTGTCCTTTTAATTTTACAGGTGATTTATATATTAGAAAGTATACTTAAAAGTGTTAAGTGTATCCTGAAGATCAAAACCAAGTGTGCAAGTTTAAGATTGTCCTTTAAGTTTTGCTAAAATGTAATGAAGATTGGTGATTATTTAACAATAATATAAAGAATAAACTAAAGAACACGTTCGTTTTGCATAGAAAGAGCAATGTCGAAAGCTTATAGCTTTGTAGGCGTATGCATATCACATTCTGAATTAGATCGGTTAACATGCAATAACAATACATCGTATCAGATATGTACGTGTGCAAATCAAGTGCCGGTATAGGTGTGTGAGTCATTTGGTGAGCCGGTTGAACCAGCGGCCCAATAATTACGTACTAACATTGCAAAGTTAAGTTTACTCCATTTAATTTACTCAAAAGAAGAAATGGCAGCCGCAGGCGACGGCCACTAATCATCCGCCGACATAACCATTGATGGCAGGAAGCTGATATGTAATCATCCGCCGACATAACAAATTACATAAACAATTTTTTTTCTTTTTTTCTTCTAACAGCAAACAAAAGATATGTAATATTCTTTTACTTGAACAAAGTATTTGGTATACTTAAGGAGTAAAAAAATTAATTGAACAAGCCAAAATTATTTACTTTGATCAAACCAGAGAGTTTCTTATTAGTGTTGGTGTAAATGAAGCAAGATCTTGGATCAACTGGAAGTACTAATTGAATAAAGATTAAGCAGTAAACTTTGGGGGTAAAGGTTATATTTTATAATGAAATAAACTATAAGTATTAGGTTTTGGAGGGTAAAACAATGATAACATCTCTTGTCCATTGTATATTGCGCATCCATTATATAAAGCGAACTCAAGAAACTTTGACTTTTGCATGTTTTTTTTTTGTTTTTCATAGTTTTCTTGGCAAAATGATACAATATATTGATTGAAACTCAAGCATAAGTTGAGGAACTACAATAGTGATGAAAAGATGTCTTTCAAACTATGGTTCTGATGACTACTTGATAGAAACTAAAATTCTTATAAACTTGAGCATAATAAGCTTGAGAAAACTAATTGATGTTGCATCGATACACAACCAACTTTGAAAAAGCATTGATACTAAACCATCTTGAACATTGAATAAGCTTGATAAACATGCTTCATAACTACTCACTCACTTTCTGCTTGTACCGTTTTACTTTCTCTTTAATGACAAAAAAGAAAAAGCTGAATTGCATTGATAGTTTTGATACATCTTATCAAGATTAAATGAGTAGTTCAAGGTTTCTGAATAAAGGCTGAAACTAGGACAGAAAAAGAAGAATAAGCAACATAAAGGCTTGGTAGTTGGTACTTCTTTAATTCACAGAGGGAAGGATTCATGACTCCCAAAAACTCCTATAAATTTCAACCATATCTTTTCAAAATATTAATCTTACAGAAAAGCTGAAATGTTACGGCTAGTCTCATGTACTTTTACAGAAACATAACGGAAAAAACACACAACAACCAACTTCATTCTTACATTAAAAAAACACACACCCAAATTCACACAACTTTTTCGCTCTTACATTCAAAAGTTCAATGCAATGGCCCATACGGAATGCATAACTCCAAAATTCTTAGCTGATCCATATCAAAATTATTTAGGACAGAACCCGGATCTGTCTATAATAGTCTATAGATTATAGATATAAAGGGTTTTTTCATATCGACTTGAAATATGATGAGATTGAGGAACTTCGTTACAACTTAGGAAAAGAAGACTATGGAAAATTTATGGAAAAAGTTATTGATAAGGTTAATAGTGAAGGTAGCCGTGTGCGTCGATTTATAGGTTGGTTGAGAATATTTCTCGACAGAGATGGTGAAGAAAACCCAATTTCCTTTCTCATGAGGAAATTCAATTTATATATAAATCTTGTGCACAATGGGCACGAGTTGTATGAAATAGGCTATAAGAAGGAGGGAGCAAAATTTTTCACTGACATAAATTTCACGGAATATGGTGTTGAGTACAAGGATGAGTAGTTTAGATGAGGGGATGCCTGTGACTAGCATATCTTGTTTAAATGGTCTTGTACTTGGATATGACGAACTTAATGCTCAGACAAATCATATTTATGCAATTTATCTGACCCACAAGAATGGAAACATGGTATAGGGATTTTTGCCATGACCTCGTAGGGATTTCATACTGGTTTTTTATATAAAATACATAAAGTAGAACCGTAGTCACTAGTCACAAATAATTGACCTTTTATTTGCAGGATAAACGTCCTCCTGGCTATCCCCTCCCTGAAGACGGAAAAGGCAAAGGCGACAAAGGCGGTGGCGGTGGCGGTGGCGGTGGCGACGGAGGCCCTAAAGATGCAACTGGACACCGTGGAGGTCAAGAAGGTGGAAGTAAACCTGGAGACGATATAGGTGCAAGTGGAAGTAGGGATATCCGAAGTGAACGCAGCAATAAAAGTCATGCCTTTCATGGCGATACCCATAACTTTGCGTAGCCTCGACACTTTGGATTCTTTTCACGACCTTCGAATGTAAGACAATTCTTCTAATTAAAGTTTTAAAAGCATAATTTTGTGAACTCTCGGATGTGGTTCTTAAAAATCGGCTTATGTTGTTAGGCCTTCTTTCTTTGGTTCTCGAGTTTTCTAAATCTAGAGCATGTAATTTAGTTTGAAGTGTTTAGATTACTCGAAATGATGTTGCTTATCTGTTTACTTTAAGGGCAAAACTAAGCAGTTTTTAATACGCAGGATTTTTTGGTTATGTTGTTTGTTTTACAATATAAGCAAATCCATATGCTATTTCTTGAAGTGAAAAGCTGCTTGAGATTGTGTTTGGGATAGCTAATCTTTTCAAACTGACAAGTAGTTTGAAGTGTTAGGAACTTTGTATAATTGAAAGTGCTTTTGCTTATTTGGCTTTTCGAGGGGCAAAATAAGTAGAACTTGTAACTACACGTACCTTTCTTATTGTTCTCTAATTATTGTAGATTTTTTTTTGACGTTGTACAAATTAAGCAAATCTAAACACTATATCTTGTATTGCTTAGTTTTAAGGCGATTGAAGCAGATACTTAAGCAAATCCGAACATCCTCTGATTTAGTGTTTTGGGATTTTCTTATGTTTTTCGGGAGTTGCTCACTACCTAATCATATAGCTGAAATTGTTACTTACTTAGTTATTTCATTTTACCATATAAGCAATCCCGAACATCACTTAATCATATAGCTGAAATTTTTCGTAAGTATAACTCCTGTAGTTGGAATTTAATGTAAAATTGTTAAATTTTGTGCTAGTTGCCCTTTTAAGTTTCTAAAACCATGTTTGGTAGTGGTTGAACTATAGAAGAGTATATGTTATGCAGTATAACACGTTACCAATGATATTGCAAGTCTGGTACAATACATGTCAAATAACAACTATTTCATTTGTCTTTGCAGGCATTGAATCAAAGTAACTACAATGACGATCCTCTTATAAATTCAACTGGCATCACAATACCATGTTTCCATTCTTGTGAGTCAGATAAATTGTCATAAATATGATTTGTCTGAGCATTAAGTTCGTCATATCCAAGTACAAGACCATTTAAACAAGATATGCTAGTCACAGGCATCCCTCATCTAAACTACTCGTACCAAATAGATCCTTGTACTCAACACCGTATTCCGTGAAATTTACGTCAGTGAAAAATTTTGCTCTCTCACTCTTATAGCCTATTTCATACAAATCGCTCCCATTGTGCACAAGATTTATATATAAATTGAATTTCCTCATGAGAAAGGAAATGGGGTTTTTTTCACCATCTCTGTCGAGAAATATTCTCAACCAGCCTATATATCGACGCACAGGTTTACCTTCACTATTAATTTTATCAATAAGTTTTTCCATAAATTTTCCATAGTCTTCCTTTCCTAAGTTGTAACGAAGTACCTCAATCTCATTATAACCCAAGTCGATATGAAAAAACCCTTTATGTCTATAATCTATAGACAAATCCGGGTTCTGTCCTAAATAATCTGTATTTGGAGCTAAGAAATTTGGAGTAGTGAAATCCGTATTGGCCATTGCATTACACTTTTGAATGTAAGAGCGAAAAAGTTGTGTGAATTTGGGTGTGTTTTTTTTGAATGTAAGAATGAAGTTGGTTGTTGTGTTATAATGAGGTAGCTAGGTCTTGTCTTTTCTTTCTTTTTTTTTGGCAAAAGAACAATAAATTGATGGGAGATCAAATAGATCCTAGAAAGATACACTTGAAGGCTTCTCAGACTACAAAGCTAAACCAAACTACTTGAATAGTGAAACACAATTTCACTTTGAAGATTGAACATAGAGAAGTCTACCCAAGTCTTGTCTTTTCTATGGAATAAAAAATTGTAGGACAATTAAGGGAACACTTTCATGACATGTAGCGACAAAAAAGTTGTACTTTGGAGATTATACTGGTTGTACTTTTAGAAATATAAGCGGTGAAAGAGTGTGTAGAACAAAAAACATAGTATAATTATGATTCTTTAAAGTCTTCAAAAGATTGATAGAAGCTAGGAATGAAAGATTAGAGTTAACTTTAGTTAAGTTCAAGACGTTGATACAATAATTAAAGCTTTAAGTCAAGAGTTATTAAGTATTCCAACTACTGGGTTTTCTTTTAGTAAAAGGCATGCAAGATTAGAGTTTGTTAACATAATCAAGAGCATGTACAAGCTAACAGAAAAGAAATGTATTTTTTTGTTGGGCATCGATTAATTGACTTGGCGCCATATGTTAAATAACCACCAATCTTCATTACATTTTAGCAAAACTTAAAGGACAATCTTTAACTTGCACACTTGGTTTTGATCTTCAGGATACACTTAACACTTTTAAGTATACTTTCTAATATATAAATCACCTGTAAAATAGACACTCTTTGCACATTGGGTTTTGATTTTAAGACTGGCAAACCATACATACATCTGGCCATAGTTTGATTCATGATGTTTGATATGGTCATACAACCAGATAAGTAAAATTTTGAATTTTCAAGGTCTGTAATCACTAAAGTAGAAAGAGCTAGGGTTTAGGGTTTTCATCCCTGTTACAACTTGACACGTGTCCACCCTATTACGCTAAAGGATAAAACCAGCTATGAAATCGGATATTTCTTGGAACCCCAAGTTTGTTTTTACTTTATACTCGAGTATATTTGCTCTTACCCCCATATATGAAGTTTCAAAAGTAAATTTAACTCTCTTTTGTCTTACTCACTTTTCACTCGTCTAAAGTTTATAAACTAAAAGTCCTTAATCATTCTTCTAAAATGAAATTCGTATGTAATAAGAAGGAACCAAAATATATAAAAAGAATACAACTTTCTAAATAACTTTATGATAGTACTCGATCATTTTATTCTAAAAAGTATGTTTCTCTTGTTTTGTATATAATCACTATAAGCCAATTTTCTACTTTCCAGATGATTTACTATGTACTTTTCTTTTGTTACGTGTATCTAAAAGTTATACTACGTATGGAGTATCCGCTAGATCGAGAGTTGTTATCAAACTCATGATCGAGAGTACCCGCTAGCCTCAGTATTGTTGTATGTGGAGTTTAAACTTGAGAGTTATACGGTTCTACCAGAGAATCTCAAGCCCGACCACAACTAGTTGTATTTGACTATTTATTGAATTAGCTTACTCTGAAACAAATTATAAGTATCAATTAAAATTGAAAAGTATAGTCACCCAATGGGATAATGTATAAGCGTTGTACCGAAAAGCGTTTTACAACGGTATTTATTTACCGTGTGTGATAAAGCGTAAAGCTAATATGACATGAAACTTAGGTAAACATTTGAAGGAATAAAGTAGTAACTTAAGAATTTACTCATGAAGAAATTAAAAGCACTCTCCAAGTCCAAATATTACAAAAGCTTTTACAAGCGGTATGAAGGTTAAAACGACTCTAGCAAACGGTTTTACAAATGGACACAGAGTACACATTCTTTGTGACGAGGAATGCTAGATCCACATAAAAGTTTTACGAAAAATTTCACACGCTGATGTGTCAGAGAGTAATTGGTCTATTTTGCTTTATTTTCTTTTTCTTCTCTATGATTAGACCAATCGCTGCCAAACACCTCAACGTGTGATTTTTTTATGAGTTTCTTATGTGGTTCTAGAATTTCTCCTTTGTGACCCTGAAAGTAACATCTATTGCAAGACGTATAACGCTCGATAATTTTCACGATAATGATGGTGAAATGATTTAATCTGGTGAAAGAAAGTAATAAACCCCTTTTGTAGGAAAATAACATTTAAAAAAAAAAAAAAAAAAAAAAAAAAAAAACTAGAGTATATCATTTGATTCTAAAAGCACATTAATTTAAGAGGTCCAATTTTACCATTTGTGCTATAGCTAGGACCAAAAAATGAAAATAGATTTTATTACATTAGCATTTAGCAAAAAATTATAGTTTAGTTTGACTGTGTTGATAATTGTGTTGATGTTGGTTTAACTGACGTTCAAATGCAGTTTGTTAATGCTTTTGATATTATTTTTCATGGTCAACTTTATTAGTGATGAGACACACATAAGAACACAAACAAGGTTACTGTAAGATTAATATTTTGAAAAGATAGGGTTGAAATTTATAGGAGTTTTTGGGAGTCATGAATCCTTCCCTCTGTGAATTAAAGAAGTACCAACTACCAAGCCTTTATGTTGCTTCTTCTTTTTTTTCTGTCCCAGTTTCAGCCTTTATTCACAACCATAGCAATGATTCAGTCCACAGAGAGAATCCTATGTGAGAGGATCGATGCTCAAGTTGCGAAAACCTTGAAATACTCATTTAATCTTGATAAGATGTATCAAAACTATCAATGCAATTGACTTTTTCTTTTTGTCATTAAAGAAAAGTAAAAGCGGTACAAGCAGAAAGTGAGTGAGTAGTTATGAAGCATCTTTATCAAGCTTATTCAATGTTCAAGATGGTTTAGTATCAATGCTTTTTCAAAGTTGGTTGTGTATCAGATGCAACATCAATTAGTTTTCTCAAGCTTATTATGCTCAAGTTTATAAGAATTTTAGTTTCTATCAAGTAGTCACTGTAACCATAGTTTGGAAAGACATCTTTTCATCACTCATTGTAGTTCCTCAACTTGCGTTTGAGTTTCAATCAATATATTGTATCACTTTTGCCAGTAAAAAACTATGAAAAACAAAAACATGCAAAAGTCAAAGTTTCTTGAGTTCAGTTTATATAATGGATGCGCAATATACAATGGACAAGAGATGTTATCATTGTTTTACCCTCCAAAACCTAATACTTATAGTTTATTTCATTATAAAAATATAACCTTTTACCCCCCCCCCCCTAAAGTTTACTTTTGTCAATCATATGTAGTCAAGTCTTGAGTTGAGTGCTCATTAAGTAAATTTTGTTTAATCTTTATACAATTAGTACTTCGGTTGATCCAAGATCTTGCTTCATTTACACCAACACTAATAAGAAACTCATTGGTTTGATCAAAGTAAATAATTTTGGCTTGTTCAATTAATTTTTACTCCTTAAGTATACCAAATACTTTGGTCAAGTAAAAGAATATTACATATCTTTTGTTTCTTTGTTAGAAAAAAAGAAAAAAAATGTTTATGTAATTTGTTTTTCCATTGGAGATCATACTATATCAGCTTCCTGCCATCAATGGTTATGTCGGCGGATGATTAGTGGCCATCGCCTGCGGCTGACATTTCTTCTTTTGAGTAAATTAAATGGAGTAAACTTAACTTTGCAATGTTAGTACGTAATTATAGGGCCGCTGGTTCAACCGGCTCACCAAATGACTCACACACCTATACTGGCACTTGATTTGCACACGTACATATCGTCTGACGTATTGTTGTGCATGTTAACCGATCTAATTCGAGAATGTGATCGCGTACGCCTACAAAGTTATAAGCTTTCAACATTGCTCTTTCTATGCAAAATGAGCGTGTTCTTTAGTTTATTCTTGATATTATTACGCCATATGTTATGATGGCGTATAGTCTATATCCGGGTCACGAACCGCCTAAAGCCAATCTTGACAAGCCCGGCCTGATGGGCTCGCTAATAAGCGTTTAGGCCCACGAAGGCCCAAATACAAATCTATTCTGGAATAGATGGAGGATATCTCTTAATGAAGGAGATAATCATTCCCAACCGATTTAGGCGGGATCGCCAAAGGTTGGGGAACACGAACCAACAAGGATTTCGTGTATATATAAAGGGAATCACATCCCTCGTTAAAGGTACGACTTACAAACCATAACTCTTCTTTAACCTAAACCGATTACTTACTCTCATGCGGGAGGATAATCGTGGAGACAATCCCGCGGTAAGCTAACGGTGTTTTCGTCTCTTAGTGCGCGGTCTCAAGCAACAATCGGCAATTGGTACGAGGCGGGCCCCAAATAAGGCGATCAACTTTTGTATCAACAAGTGGCGCCATCGGTGGGACCACTTCACTAAGAACTAAGACTAGAATGACGAAGCATGGAAATCGGCGATGTAGCGGATCTTCTTGGAAAGAAAGGCGCACACCGGCTCGGCTTCAAAGGACTCTGGGACAACCAGTCTTGCCAAAAACAAGGGATTAGGCACGGACTTGGTCTACCCTATAGTGGAGCTGCGCTCGGGGACAACCCGGCCCGCCCAAACACTACCGGCCACGGTGGATCCCGCTGCGCCTGTTTTACCACTCCCTTTCAGCGGTACTAGAGGCGACTTGACAAAGCACCGGATGCACGGATAAAAATAAGGACACAACGATGAGCGAATACCCTCGCTCTAGAAGGGTCGCATGGAATTAACATCAAGGGATTTCGTATCCCAAAATTATGAAACCTTGACTGCCCTCATGCAAGAGGAAGCTAGAAAAAGGTCGGGTCGAAGCCTACAAACCCGACTCAGTTTTGACTCGGAATACGAAACCTCACCACCGTGCCGTCAGGAGGAGAAGCGCGGAAAAGACAACCGCCGACCCCCTGTGTTTAATAGGATTGGGAGGAGAGTTGAGGATGATGAGACATCCAACTCACAGCATCTGGAAGGAAGTGAAGAGGATGGACGGCGTACCAGCGTCCACACCAGACTTGGTAGTCGCAAAATACATAGCCAGGACTTGGGCGATATTCCCCAGTAAAAGCCCTTGATACAAACTCGAGGGCGGTCGGTTAAGCGCCAGAAGGAGGAAAACTCGTCCTCGGAAATTCCTCGGACAACGAGGATAGTGAAGCTGGACCTTTGGAAGTCGAGTAAATATAATGACGATGAGGATGAAGATATATCTCTCCGTGGCGCCGTCAAAGGTGGATCGTTCACCCAGCGCATCGATGACTTCTCGAGAGAACAAAAGAAGGCGCATGCCAATGTAAAACCTATGGCGAGACGGTGACCACGATGATCAACTCAAATTTTTTGAATCAGCCGCTACAATTGAAAATTGGCCATAACTTGTATGGTGCCACATGTTCAACTCCACGCTGGTGGGAAATGCACGGAACTGGTTCAGCAAGCTTCCACGCCGAAGCATCAATGGCTTTGAGGAATTAAGAAAGGCGTTTCGCCTAAAATTTACTCAACGGAAGAAGTGCGCTAAAAATCCTGTCGAACTAGCCAGGGTAAAGCAGCGCCAGGAAGAATCTACAAGCGCATTCATGGAACATTTCAAAGATGAATGCATGCAACTTAAAGCATGCTCTAAAGTGCTAAAGATCTCTGGTTTCATGAATGGGATAAATAACCCGGAGCTCATCAAGAGGTTGAACGACAAGATCCCCGAAACATTTGATGAGCTCATGAAACGCTCTCGGTCCTTTGTCCAAGGAGAAGCCGCCGCGGCGGATAGCAAAAGAAACTACTCGAACTATCGGTCACAGGAACAACCTGGGAGACAATCCACCGACCGGGGTAGTAATCGCAATAGGAGCTATCGCAGTCAGGGAAGTGGAAAAGATAATGATAGATACACCCCGCTGACCAAGACTCCTAAGGAAATACTAGCAACAGAAGGGGCGAACTTTCCAAGACCACCGAAAATGCGCACTCCAGAGGATCGACGCATCGGAAATGGATACTGTGACTACCACGTACAGAAGGGCCATACTACTAATGAATGCGTTCAACTGCGCCAGCTCATTGACAAAATGGTTAAAGAGGGCAGATTGGACCATTTGGTCAAAAATATCAAGGAAGGAAAGGATAGGCAGAATAGTGGAAACAAGAAGGACACACCCAAGGATAAAGGCGACACCATCTACGTGATACAATCATGGCAGCGGGTCACTAGGCGGAAGGTCGACCAAGAGTTCTCCCGAGGAAGCAAAATCTCTTTTCCCACCTAGCGTGGACAACGCGTGGTAGAG
Source organism: Chrysanthemum lavandulifolium (assembly GCA_022545495.1). Classification (NCBI taxonomy): domain Eukaryota; kingdom Viridiplantae; phylum Streptophyta; class Magnoliopsida; order Asterales; family Asteraceae; genus Chrysanthemum; species Chrysanthemum lavandulifolium. The sequence continues at coordinate 46,211,025 of CM040244.1, forward strand.
CCACTCACCATTGAGATTAGTGCGGGGGTCACGACATCCACGCATGTCGTTGATGGCGAGCATCGGCGGACATCATGTATGAAGCGCTTCAAGCGGCTTGCGGCCTAAAATCGCGATCGGTTAAGCCCGATCGAGCAGCGCTAGCGGTTTCTGGTGAAAAGATATGGCCTATGGGGCAAATCGACTCTTGGTTAGCATTGGAAATGAGGAACACTCCATAGCGGCACGGATGGAATTCATGGTGATCAAATATCCTCACCATACAACGGCATTATCGGAAGACCGGGAATATCGACTATCTTGGCGATCAAAGATCTGATACGCTGCGGGATGCTTAAATTCACGGTGGAAGGTGGTATTGTTACTCTTTACAATGCCACCATGACGCACGAAGAATGTAACACGGTTACATGCGAAATGGCACCGATACGAGAACAACGCAGCGAGCTCCAAATTTGAAGGTCGCAATTCACCCCGAATACCCAGAATAGGAAATATCCATCGGAGGTCCTTTGTCGGACAACGGCAAAGCGGTAGTATATGCGCTCTGCAATAGAACTTGGACATTTTGCATGGGGCCAAAACACATGATGGGGTACCACGCTCAATATGAGCATAAAGCGAGAATCCGACAAGGATACTCACCCGTCACGCCTTGAAGAAGCGCGGCCAGGCTCCAGAGTGCGCACAGACAATCCTGACAGAGGTACACAAGCTCGTAGAGGCAGGAATTATGTGGGAAGTGTACTATCATGACTGGCTTTCCAACCTAGTCATGGTAAAGAAGAGCGATGGTAGCTGGCGGATGTGCGTGGACTTCACCGACCTTAACAAAGCATGTCCATAAGACTGCTATCCATTACCAGAGATAGACTGGAAAATAGATACTTTGTGCGGATATCCATTAAAGAGTTTCCTCGATGCATACAAAGGATATCATCAAATATAGATGGCTAAGGAGGACGAGGAAAAAACGGCCTTTCACACAAGCCAAGGCGTTTATCGTTACATAAAAATGCCCTTTGGCTTGAAGAACGCAGGCGCCACCTATCAGCGCTTAATAGATAATGCTTTCGAAAAACAGGTGGGCCGCAACCTAGAGGTCTATGTTGATGACCTCGTCATAAAGAGCCATACTGAAAAGGAGTTAGTACGCGATCGACGAGGAAGCGTTCAAAACTCTACGAGAGATCAACATGAAGTGAATCCCAAAAGTGTACCTTGATTGCTCTTGAAGGCATGTTCCTGGATACGATAGAACCTAACGGTATAAAACCGTGTCGAGAAAAAGACAAAAGCGGGTCATCGATCTTCCTTCACCGCGCGTTGAAGGAAGTCCAATCTCAACGAAAAGCTGGCGGTCTAAGCAGATTCCTATCCAAGTCGGCGAGACAAATCATTACCCCTTTTCAAAACACTAAAGTGTATAAAAAAGGGTGACTTCCAGTAGACTACGGAGGCGGAAGAGGCCTTCAAACAACTTAAACACATCTGGCAACACTCCCAACACTTGTCGCACCCCGACCAGGGGAGGTGATCATGTATTTTATGCAAGCGATGGGCGATCGGTGCGATGTTACTCACGAGATAGGGATTCGGTACAAACCCTGTCTATTTTGTAAGCAAGGCACTCAAGAAGGCGGAGATGAACTACAACGCCATGGAAAAATTAGTCCCGGCATTGGTGTTTCTTTGCTAAGCGGCTCATGGTACTTCCAAGCGCACACGATAGTAGTAATTACAGACAACCCTATCAAACAAATCATCTCCAAGCCTGATGCATCAGGATGACTGCAAAAATGGAGTGTGTTGCTCGGTGAGCACAACATCACTTACAGACTATGGACTGCGGTAAATGGGCAACTACTCGCAGACTTCATCATTGAAAAACCAGACACGGATGATGCACCCGCTCCAAGTACAAAGGAACTACGGATCCATGGATCTTGTTCACGATGGATCTCTTGCATAGATGGGTCGGGGCGGGCCTCATCCTCACAAACCCGGAAGGAATGGAGTTCACATCGCCTGCGTTTAATTCACAACAACAAATAACGAAGCGAGTATGAAGCCTAATAATTTGGACTCGCGCGCGCATCGCGCATGGGTGTATGCAACACAGGCGAATGTAGATTCGGGCGGTAGCCCGACCACGTGTTGGGTGAGTACATAGCCAAGGAGGAAAACATGATCCGGTACCTCGACAAAACAAAGGCATTGATTCAAAGTTTTGTGGGTTTACCATCACACAAGTACCAAGAGGGAAAACCGCAAGGCGATGCATTAAGCAAAATCGCATCCACAAGCTTTGCACACCTATCAAGCGGTGTTGGTGGAAACATTGAAGAACAAATCAATCTCGAAATGGAAGTATCCACGGTTATAGAGGAAGGCGGACCTCGTGGATGACACCGATAGTAGAATTTATAAGCAAGGGAGTATTACCCCAAGAGCAGAAGGAAGCCCAAAAGATACGGCGCACAGCGCAACATTTTGAACTACGGGACAACGTACTGTATCGACGCTCCTTCTTATAACCATGGCTCCGCTGTATTGGTCCCCTACAAGCAACATACGTACTGCGAGAAATCCACGGAGGTTCACGCAGTATGCATTCAGGACCACGGTCTGTGGTAGAGCACGCTTTACGGTCTGGATACTATTGGCCCACCATGCACCGCGCGCGCGGATTTAATAAGAAAGTGCGGCGCCAAGTTCACGGACCATTCCCGCCAACCACAACAAGAGCTAACACCAATTCGGCACCATGGCCATTCCACAAGTGGGGTATCGACATCGCAGTCCACTCTCAGTCAGTAGGAGGACTAAAATTCCTCATAGTTGCCATAGACTACTTCACCAAGTGGATCGAAGCAAAAGCAGTGGTAACAATCACTGGAAACCAGGTAAAGCGCTTTGTATGGGAAAACATCGTATGCCATTTCGGTCTGCCTGGGGAAATCATCTCGGACAACGGAAAACAATTATGTGATAACCCTTTCAAGGACTGGTGCAAGAAGCTAAACATCACACAACACTTTGCGTCAGTTAAACACCCACAAACCAACGGCCTAGTTGAGCGGGCTAATCGAGCACAGGCGAAGGAATCAAGCGCTTGGACACACACAAAGGAAGATGGGTAGAAGAACTTTCGCGTATTCGTGGGCACACCGCACTTCAATAAAAACCGGCCGGGGGACACCCCTTCTCTACAGTCTACGGGACGAAGCATCATACCGGCCGAGATCGGAATGCCCACTATCCGCCTTCTTTGAAATCAATGTGGTGACCAGCGATAACGAGGCGTGTCGACTTAGACTTGATAGAAGAAAGGCGCGAGCAGCGCGACTATCTGGGAGGCAAAATCAAAGTCGAGGATGAAGGGATACTATGACGCTAAAGTGAGCAGTGTTTCATTCAGACCAGGTGACTTCGTCTACCGCGCCAACGATGCGAGCCACGCAGAAGACACGGGCAAGCTTGGACCAAAGTGGGAAGGACCCTATGAGGTTACTGAAGCACTAGGAACAGACGCGTACAAGCTGCGTGGCTTGGATGGCCGTGAACTGCCGCGCACATGGAATATCTGCAACCTCAAGAGGTGCTACCTATAGGAATGGCTACGGCCCAGCGTACAAGCACTCAGGCACTTCACTAAAGTACTCAATAAACACCTATGTATTTACTTGTTATTTCCTTAGTATAATGTCTTATTTGTTTCTTATAAAAACTTGCAAGTCTTAATAAAACGTCGCGGTTTCTAGCTAACTTCGTGACACATTCCAATTTGTTATTTCCATATACAGTATGTTTTAACAACTTTCTATTTCTTGCCTACATGGCGTGCATGCACTAAATAAACCCACGATGGTAAGAGGACAAGTTAACCTACTAAACAACTTGTTGAGTAAGAGGGTTGCAAACCCATCAACACCGGATCACGTATCCTTGTTAAACACCTTGTTCTCAAGACGTTGGAATAAGCTTTTGCGCGCATCCCACGACGGGTGCGCAACTTCGCATATGGTGCACGTTTAACAACTTAGAAACCAAGACACTTGATTTCTTAATATGATATTCTGATCTGCTGCATATCATAACATACACGACTATGATTGAAAATACTTAGATTTTTTAGGTATACTATGATCTTCATACATGACTATGAATTTCCTATATTATTCACGCGGTGTACATATCTAACAATACGTTACAAATGCGTACATTACAAGTTATGACAATATCCATATGAACTTAACAAAGAAGATTTTATTAATAACTACGGCGTTATTACAAAGGGATTGTTACTTTAACGTACAAACCTACCAAGCTGTTACACCGCTCCAAAGATGAGCTACCTACGCGGTTAGTTGCCTCTTTAACCTCCTCGGCCTCTTGGGAAGGTCGGAATCTCGGTGCGACACGGTTGCAACACCGTGGTATCCCATCGGATCGGGGAGATGTGCCGCGCCAGCGCCACATGCACCTTACCCTTAATTCCTTCCTTTTCGGCAAGTCTCGTAGCATGCGCTTCCAGAACTAGCTTCAAGGGCACTTCCTTCTTCAGCACAAAAGGATTCAAGATATCCTTGGGGTGCGCAAATACAAGCATGTGAAGTTGAGATTCATCAGGCTTAAGAAAATGGTCTGGCTGCGCAACGGCCACTCCACCAAGATGTCGAGCTAAGGTCAATCCCTCCATAATGACCTTTATCGGGAAATCCTAAACACGCTCTAACTCAGCAATCATAGGCAGCTCCACTGTCTTCATCTTTTCCATGGCAGCAACTAGGTTATCGTAGGACTGCGCATCATACCCATGAACCTTTTCGGCAGGTACCTTCAACAAGTCAGATTTCTGCAGTGCCTCTATAGCTTCTGATTTTCCTCTCTCCAAAGCACATTGGACTACCCCACCAAATTTGTCAACTACATCCTTAGACTCAAGAGTACCCAACGCAGCAAGACGTAGACCATGGCTGATAAGCCACCTGCGCTCAGAGATGACAGACATTAGATGAGGATATAATTCCTCATCATATTCCAAACTTAGCATACGTAGCTTCATCTCTTGGGCCTCTAGAGCACTCCTCACGGTGGCACCAAAATCTTCCAACTGCTTGTGATCAATGTATCCTTATTTTTCTCCAGATACTTTAGTACCCAGAGGCATGAAGCCTTGTACCCTGATGACTCTGTGCACTCTTGGCTTATTTGCCCCATTAGCGCCAGTTTCTCCTCAGCCTGCCTCTGTGCGTACATGCTCAAGCTTTCTACCTCAGACCTGGCACTAGCCAACTGCGCTTCCAACAAAGAAATTTTCTCATCTTTTTGAGCACTTTGGCTGCCTTCACCAGCTATGCGCACCCTTAGCTTCTCCACTATTGCAACTTGGTGCGCAGACACCTGTGCCAACTCCTCAACCATTTGACCCTTGTCTGGGATGTCTGGGACTATCGGCTCGGTGTGCAGGACTATCCTTGGGGGGAGACTTCACAACCTGTTCAAACCTGCATACACGGACAAAGCATTCTCAGTTTCCCGTACAAATAGTGATGCGCAAAAAAAAAAAAAAAAAAAAAAAAAAAAAAAAGAAGAAGAAGAAAGCATTTCACGATATCACTTACGTGGGCCAGCGACATCGGCAGATGGGTGCAAGGACGCAACATCAGGTAGATGATTCCACGGTGACAATTCTGGCGCTTTTTCCTCGAAGAGCTCGCACCATCCTCTCCGTGGGATCTCTTGCGCTGTAACCTAGATTCTGGCTCTTCCTCTTCCTTTTCCATAGGTTCTTTCTGACTCACGGTGGTGGGCTGCGCAATGGGAGCAGGCACACGGGGGCTCGACACGCTCTGCAGCGGGGTCGCCTCCACTGCAACAGAGGAGCTAGTACATATTCCTCCTATGTTCATCTCCATGGTATGACCTGCAGTGGCTGCTAGTATGGCCTCCTCTCCTTCTCTCAGGGGCCGTGTTGAATACTAGTAGACCTAGATAGATCTTGAGCTTCGTAGATCGTTAGTATTGCTTATGTAATCACAAACAAACTAAAAGAAAATCTCTACAACTTGTATTCTTTAGCGGAATATAAACACAAGTATAAATCACAGATAACTAAGAACTCTTTGATCCTCTATGGATCGTTATATTAATAACTTGTAAACTTCTGGTACATAATTCATTCTATTGTGTTCCTTTTATAGACAAGGAACCCTAACTTGTTCTCAAAGAAACGTAAAACTAAATAAGATATACACAATCACTTCCTAATAAAGCTCATGCATATCCTAACAACTATAGAATATGCGGAATACTATCTCCATGAAACAACTAATAACTATATAACCCGGCATGATTATGTCTTGGCGAGAATCCATACGCTTCGATAGAATCCTTTCGGTAAAACTTGACATAATCCATACTTCATAATTCCCAACAATCCTCCCTAAGCGGAATTTGACTTGGTTAAGTTCCGTTTCTTGATAGATCTTTAACACGGCATAGCTAGAGGATTGTATCTGACGACATCGATAAAGAATCAAAGAAGAACATCTCTTTGATGAATAAACTACGAAACTCCATATCTTTGCGGCAACAAATGACATGGTACATCAAAACATATTAGTTGCATACTATTCTCATCACATCCGGTGTGTTAACTCTGTGAGAGGTGAATCATTGAAAATAATGGATTTGATGTCTCTTTACCAATAGCCATCACTACTGGAGTAGCCATATGTTTAAGTTCGAAAACTATAGACGGATTTGAAATGTCTTTACCTGTAGCCGTTTGCTCAGGACTAGTCAATTCTTAGAATTGGTGAATTGATTACCAAATATGGTATTCCACTGCCTTTACCACAAGCCATATACAAGTGGGCTAGTCAATTCTTGGATTCCAAAAGGAATAAATCATGGTGAATTGATGACCATACAACTCTCGACAATTAAGCATGGGTAGTTGCAAACCCTATGATTTTGAGCAAACCATTCGACTATCAACGTAATTGATATGTCTTTACCAAAGTCGTACCTTTTGACTAGCTAACTCTTTGATATACACAAGGTACATCTGGTGAGTCAATAACCATCTATAATGTACAACAAACCTGCAATAAAAGTTAGACAAAACAATTTTTTTTTAACTAATAAAAGAAATAACACAAAATAAATATATTACAAACGATACACAAAACCAGAATCAAGATGAAGCTTTATGTTGCAGAAGCTGAGTCTTAATGATCCCAACACATTGTTCAGCATGCAACTTATCATTACCAACTGGATCTGGAGGAACTTCCAACTTTTGTCTAAGCATTCTTTCCATCAACCTCATAGGTAGTGGATAATTCTTATCAGCAAACATACAGACAGTATCCCACTCTTTGTTTCCACCACATGCACACTAGGCAAAGGATAAAATCTCCAAGTCTCAACCTTCCATCGATGTGAATTCTTCCAAATATGATACCCTTTACCATTTGGAGATTGAGAATCAAACAATACTTGAAGATCACCCAACAATAATAAACCTGAATCCTGTGGTGTATTAATATCATAATGCTTAGTAACAATACCATACAGTATTCAAATCATGCCTATCCACGGATGCGTGATTTCCTTCAAAATTGAACTTCACAAAGTAGTATAATCCGGACGATAAATAGTATTAGGTTCCCCTTCAACAATGTCAATTAAGCACCACGACATGAGATCCTTGAGAAAAGCGACCGATGATCCTCCTTTAATAAAAGTTGAATCGTGACTTTTAAATCTAAAGAACTCCCTCGATAGTCGATGAATCTTAGAAGTATATGACCCATCGATCTCACGAGATCACCTTAGAGTAGTGTGGCGTGGTTTAGACATTCTTTTCATCCTCCTACCAGGTATATAAACTTCCATAGATGGCACATTCTCAGATGTTTGAGGAACATCTTTAGCTTTAGTGGAAGAAATATAAGAAAGCGTGAATCGGAGCAATACCTCTCAATTGATACATTTTCTCAAGTATCACTCTAGCACAGCAGCTTTAGCGACTTCTCTTCAGCTTTCTTACCCATATCGTCTCCTTCTAAATCAATCAAGACTGCTTGAACTTCTTAGCACAAGGTATCTTGTAGAAGAAATAGGCGTGGTTCGAAGATTGAACCCTTTAGGAAGATGTAACCCTAGCAACTGAAGGTATAGATGCAGTAGATACTTCAGAAGTAATAATAGGAGAATCCATTATTGGTGGAACATCATCAAAATTATCAACGATCTCAACCTTTTTAGGCCTCTTCACCTGTGGAGCATCTGAAGTAACAGCACTTCTCTTTTTAGAAGATGATGCAGTATTCTTCATAATCCTTTGATACAATCTATTCAATTCATCATCAGGTAAATTCCAGACTTGACTTCTCTTCAAACCAGAATTAAAAATAGCAGAACTATAATAAAGGACAATTTTCCTTTTGTATGCTTTCTTTTGAGCTTCAGTAGGTGGTTTTTCCCGTCTTGCCTTATTCTTTTGAGCAACAAGAGCTTTCCTTTTGTCAGCTGCCTCTTGCTTGTTCTTTTGACCAAGAGCTACCATTTGTGCAACAAATGTTTCACTGTTAAAGTCGGCACCTAAAATAGCCTGTGCAAGAGTATGATCTGAAGCACCTTCTTTGAATATAAGTATCCCATTGTGCATCGGTCATCTTAGTCACATAATTCATCCAGTTCTCTTTGTCTCTCAAGAGACAAATTTGAAATAAATTCGGCTTGATCGGTTTAGCCAAATCCTCACTTTTCTTCATATGCGCACGATCGACTATCATTCTCTCTTGTTCTTTCATCTCTTTTTCACTTACTAGATCTGGACCAAGCTCTGCATCAACTATTACTTCTTTCTTTGTATCAGTAGATATGTGAACACCATCAGCTGAAGAAGTATCACAAACAGGAACTTCAGAAGAAACATATTGAGACAAATCTTCAACAGGTGTGGAAAATACATCAACCACTGGATTCAAAACAAAACTTCTGCCAGCATGAAATACTTCAGAATCATCAGTGAAGGTAGAGAACTTGATTGTTCTTGTACAAGCTGAAGCTTGACCATGTCGAAACAACATCCTCCATTGAAACATCGCGATTCTGACATCAACACTAGGTTACATTGAAGCTTGATTGGATTCCTTATTCGGATATTGTCTTCTCCTTTTCTAATAAATCGAATAGGTTCCTTTTCTTTGAAGATCAAGAGTAACAGGAGGAGAAGCAGAGTCTCTTGAGCAACATCACCAAAATATTAAGAGTACCATATGGATTATCCTCTTGCTCTTCATCGGAAGAAACCACTACCTTTCTTTTAGAATGATGCCCAAGTTGTTCTTCCAACTCTTAACCTTAGTTCTCGACTCCACAATCTCATCACCAAGAGAAGATTTAGTCTCTGCAAGTTCCTTTTGAGATCGGCCACCTCGACTACATACATTCACTAGAGCATAAGCAGATGTAAGTGTAATAGGGTCCTCAGCTCCACCATCTGATTGTTCAGTGGTAATGGGAACTTCATTGGACCTTTCAGGAGAAACATGGTCATGCTCAACATAAGTAAAACCTTCATTAAATGGTTCCCTAAGTGGACTAGGTGTGGTCAGTTGATTAGGTTCAGACTCAAATGAATCAAAACTAACATGTGTAGGTGGTGGACAAGGACTAGATCTAAGTGAAGGTATAGGTGGAGGTTGGTCGGGAGAAACATTAGATGCTTCAACAGGTTGTAGAGGGCCTCATCAATGGCAAGCGAAGGATTACCATCGCGATAACATTGGTAGAAGGTGGATTATTAACAACATTATCCTCATCGCCGACCTCATTCCCCGAGGCAACATAGCTGCTAGTAAAGGATAATGTGTCCTCAATTAGTTCTCATTGAAGCAAAAAGTTTAGCGATTAAAGTTTCTATGGGATGAAAGGCTTGGGCTTGGGTATTAATGTCTATAATCATTTGTAAAACCTAGGGTACATTAAAAACTTAAACTTTTCTTATGAATATTTTCAACCATATTATCAAAAATAAACTTAGAAAATTATAAGTTAATCCACGAGAAAGACAAACAATAACACAACCAGTTGAGTAGAAAAGCGATCCCATCCTCACGATTTATTGCTTATACCTTTGAAGCAATATGTGAACAAAAACCTCCACATCGGACATAGCTAATTCTTGAGCCACATATACATTCGTTCACCTTGGTATCCAATAGCTCTCAGTCCATCTAGAATCGCCACTGAATTAGAATGATAAACCCCATTCTCATCATCCAAATGAAGTCGACTTTTGATCAACTCCTCTGTCACCACATACTCAACATCATCCACCATAGCCACGATCTCTGTTTCACTACGTTTTGAAGCAGATGCCCAAAATTGAGTAACCAAAGATTCATAAATAGCATTAGGAGAATGTGATAAAGCATAATGAATCTTCGACCTCTTCAAAAACTCCACCATTGGTTTATACAGATCATCACCCTTAGCTGTTCCCAGAAAAGCTACTTTATTATGATCGTGTTTGAATTGAAGCGCCATTAGAACTTTAGATAATGAATTATGATTCAATCAACTGATGGTGTGTTTAAATCGAATAAAGAGGGAATCAGTTATTTTAGACGATGATATGCGAATAGGGTATAAGAAGAAGTTTCACAAATTGTGGTCAAAGATATAAGTTGTTGACCAACGCTGACGTGTAATGCAACCTTTTACCAAATTTAAAATCCAACTTCGGCAGAAACAATGGTTAATTTGCTGAAGTGATACAATCAACAGAAGCAATTCACTTATTCAAGAAGCTTCAGTAAATATCTTTTTACTATTTCACCCAACTCGCATTAAATCTCATTAAACCTTGAAACCGTCTATAAAACACTCCCCAATGCATACTTATCTCTCATCAATTTCCCCCAAATATCATCATAAACCCTAATTAGATCATGAACCACAATCAACCACAATAAACCATGAATAATAAACGAGAGGTTGTAGATCCAACCTCTTCTCCATCATCATCATCATCTAGTGATTTCCTCGGTTCTTTCCATATCCATATGACCCACGACCATTGAAATCCCTATTTCTCGGTTCTTGAGATGATGATAGTGTAGTGAATCAAGTGAATCTTGATGACTACGATGGGTCCACTATGAAGAAAACATCTTACTCCCAACCTTCAGCATCTCAACCTCAACAAAGGCCTCGTGCCGAAAGAGAGGTGGTGCTTGCTCTTCCTGCACCATGGTTTGGTGCATCATCACATATCGTATAAGAGAAGAGCTATAGGAAGGTGGATGGATTGCTTTTTGGTGAAACCAAGTAGATGAAGCACAAAGGACATGTGTATTCATCTTCATCATCATCGTTTGTATCAATCCATCCTTCCTATTTTGATCCTTAGCATCTTCATCGTACTGGTCATGCATATCCAGCCATCGAGATAGAAAGAATGGGTGGTTATGCAAGACATCACAAACGCATATCCAGCAGCTGAAATGAAAGATATGAGCAATCATGCATATCTAACAGCTATTGGAATAGATGATATAAGCTAGAATAGGTTTAGTAGATCATGTATAGAACTGTTCTTGTAGTTGCATTTGAAGTTGATTGTACTTTGTAAGCTATAAGCTGTAAACTGTTTCTCTAATGAATGAACAATGAACTTCAAGACTTCTTCTTCAGTAGAAACAAGCTTACTTGACCATTTTCCATTAGACCAATCATGATGAACTTCAACATAGATAAGCAATCTGCAAAACAAACCAAACAGAGAAACACACAAACCAAACAAAGACAAACAAAACTATCATTACATTAGCTGGTTAGTGTTAGAAAACCAAAGAAATCAAAAGAATACACAAAAATCTACAAATATACAAACTAAACATGCAAAGTGTACACAAATCCTCCCCAGAGGCATATGCCTCCCCTTAAACTTTGCATTCAAGGGTTAAGCATACCAATATGGATCACAAGATGTTGAAACCTTGGCCATCAAAAGCCTTAGTTAACAAATCGCCACATTATTATCGGTGTGAATTTTAACCACTTTTATCAAATGTTTGTCATATGCATCTCTTATAAAGTGGTGCTGATTTCAATATGTTTTGTTTGTTGTGAAAAGCGGATTTTTAACAATGCATATGGTGCTCGATTATCAATAAAATTGTTGTGTTCATAAAGTTATACCCATAATCCAACAATTGATTTTGTATCCAAAGAACACATCCACACAATTTGCGACAACGTACATCTGCTTGATGAGATGAGGTAGCCACAATAGTTTGTTTCTTGCATTGCCAAGAAATCAATCTCTTTCTAGGAATTGGCAACCTCGGTGGTGGACCTCCTATCCGAGTAGCACCAACATAGTCACTATCACTATATGCTTCTAGTTTAAATGGAGACTCCTTTGGGTACCAAAGGCCTAGATGAGGTTGGCCTTTGAGGTACTTAAAGATCATCTTAACAGCATTTAGATGGGAAGTTGTGGAGTAACTTGATGTCAAGAACAAACACTTACGACAAAAAGTAATATCGGGCCTTGAAGTCGTTAGATACATCAAAGAACCAATCATAGATCCGGATAAATGAACATTCACCGGTGGATCTACTTCATTGTTGGTCTTTGTCTTTGGAGCTTCATAAGGTGTAGTGGCGATCCGACACTCTCCATACAATTTCTTTAATATGTCCCTCACATATTTGTCCCGACTTATAAAGATACCATCGGGTTTCTGCTGAACTTGGAGACCCAAGAAGAAAGTCAACTCCCCATAGCACTCATCGAAACTCTCCTTCATAAGCTCCTCAAACTCCACCGCACCAAGCTTCCTTTGTGGATCCAAAATAATGTCATCCACATACACTTGCACAAGAATAATATCGTGAAATTCTTCTTAAGGAAAAGTTTCTTATCAATTGCACCTCTTTGATAACCATGCTTGATGAGAAATGACGAAAGCCTAGCATACCAAGCTCGGGTGCACGATGTAGTCCATAGAGAGCTTGACTACCTTGTAAACATGATTAGGATGATCCGGGTCTTCAAATCCTTTAGTTTGAGTGACATACACCTCCTTCTATTTCACCATAGAAAAAGCACCTTTAACATCCATCGATGACCGGAAATCCCATGTAAGATGCATAAGCCAAGAATATCCAGTATGACTTCAACTCTAGCCACAGTGCAAACACCTCATTATAGTCAATGCCCTCCTCTTGTCTATACCCTTGAGCTACCAATCTCGCTTTGTGTTTAATGAAAACACCCTTGCATCTCTTATTCTTGACATCCATTTAGTCCCAATTGCATACTTGCCATCGGGTAGTGGTACCAAGATCCAAACCTGCGATTTTGAAATTGTTGCATCTCTTCTTGCATTGCCTCAAGCCAACTTGAGTCATCAAGAGCTTGAGTAACACCGGTTGGTTCCACTGTGAGAGAAAACAAGCAAGCAGACAATGTTCATAGTCATGTGATTGTCTCTTTGCCGATTTGAGACATAACGAGATAAAAGCCACTTGACCATATTTAGAACTTGTCACAAAACCCTAGTTCTAACAGGTGCATTAGGATCACCAATAATATTGGATTGTGGATGAGTATTGTTGATCCTCTTAGTAGCAGTGGTGTTGACATCAATGAAGGTATCAAGATTAGTCACAATAGGTTCAAAATCGGTGTCATAGGAAGGTGAGGTGAAGATGCCCGCTTTGGGTTGATGATGACCAAGATCGAAGGTGTTGGAAAATGTGTATAAGGCTCTCCAAAGTGCAGAGACACTCTAATAGAAATAGGAGTAGAAACAACATATCTTCGGTGATTTGGTGATGTCGGAGAAACAGGTCACTTTCGTAATTGTTGTTTCCAGTTGCTTCACCTGGTACTCTCCTTAGCATTCCTCTTAGCATCTAGATTAGCCGCATACTCTTGTTTCTTCGGTCTAGCAGGTCCTCGACATTGTGTGAGTCATTTTCACTCTCATCGGTAATTTCGATGAGAAGTGTCACTCACAAAATTGGTAGGGAGAAAGAAGGCACAACAATGGGTTGTTCATCATCTTCAAACTCACCGTCGAATCGGCATCCATAGTACATGTCTTCGTTAGTTAGAGACTCTTGAGTACTGTATGTTGGTTAGCCATATGTCTAGAATAACCCAAATAATCGGTTAAGTAATCAAGATCAAAAGACCAAACATGACCACTGCCTTGAATATTAGGCTTGTCTCGCTAGAAATCTCGGGTTCAAAGTCTCCTCAATCTTCTTTGCGGATAAGTTGTAAACCCCTGTAAGCCTTACTATGAGCGAATATCCCACAATATAACCATCATCGACTTTCTCATCAAATTTGCCCATAGGATCACTTGTATTGAATGGTCACTTGACAACCAAAAGGTTTAAGGTAATGAATAACAGGACCTTTCCATAGAGAAGTTCATATGGTGTTTTGAAGTGAGGTCTAGTAATGGACACTTTATTCAAGACATAACAAAATTGCACCAACAAACTTGAAATTCAAAACATGGTGGGTAACTTAGAGTGCACTGACATTGATCTTGGCCTCTATTAAGGTCCTATTCTTCCTTTCACCACCCCATTTTGTTGTGGGGTTCTTGAGTCTTGTAGTCCCTTTTATCCTTTTGACTGCGAGAGTTCTATAAGTATAGCATTCTTGAACTCATTCCATTATCACACGAATTCCTTTAACCTTTTTGTTCAACCGATTTTCAATAAGGGTAATGAACTCTTTCAACACGGAGATGTTTCATCTTTGGTCACGAGAAAGAATACCCAACAAAATCTACTAAAGCCATCGGTGATAACCGGACAAAATACTTTCGATCAATGCTTCTAACTTGAGTTGGACCAAAAAGATCCATATGAAGCGGTGAAGAGGTTCAAAAATAATGCTCACAGCAGTAACAACCTTGTATGAGGCTCTGTGTTGCTTTCCTTTGTTGCAGGCAACACAATTATGATCATTGGTGAAGACTTTGGAAGGAAGACCTTCAACAAGGCCCAATTTAGAGAGCTTGTTTATGGTCTTGAAATTCACATGAGCCATCCTCCTATGCCATTTGGTAGACTCATCCAAGGATGATTTAGCCACCAAACAAGTTAAGTCACCTTCAGGTTTAACATCAGTTAATTTGAATGTATAAAGATTGTGATTTCGAGGAACTTTCAAGTGAATTGAAGTTTCTTCCGGGAGTTTGAAGTCTTTAGATAGCACAAGACATTCATCCTCGTGAAGAGTACTTTGTTCTTGGTGTCACGATTTGTGAGGCGAGAACAAATTGAAGTGTTGGAGTTCCTTGACATAGTATACATTCTCAAAATCCAGTTGAGGTGTTTTGATGGTCCCTTTCGATAATTCTTCCATCACTTCCTCCAAAGGTCACATTGCCTCCTCCTTCAATGGGTACAAAGTTGTGCATCATATCTCATTTCTGACATACTTCTTGAGCAACCACTATCAACTATGCCAACATCTTTATGCTTAAGAGGATGATCCTACAACAACAACATAAAAATATACAAAATATTAGTACACTATTGAGGCTCAAGTCATTCTTGACTTGAACACGCCTTGTGGATCATATGAGTGATGCCATGCGGATGTATAAGATCCACTATTGTTCTTGGGTTTCCATTGAAATTTTGGTCCCTTTGTTTTCCAAGAACAACCTCACGAGGACTTGACACAATATCCCAATTCCCTTTCCTAGCATTCATTGAGTCAACATATCCAGGCCAATAACCATTATTAAAATATGAACTTGTTGGTTGAACATATGGTCTAGCAACTGAATATCTCCAAGAATAAGGAGAATTGGAATAAGTTGCTTGTGGAACATAAGGTGGTATATTATTAACATTATTCCACATTGGTCTAGATTTCCTAGAATCATCACACCTACCCATCCTTTGCTCATGATAATCACAATCCTTAATTAAATGAAATTTACTTCCACACACAAAACATGTCTTCATTTAGAAGATTTATTCAAACCAAAAGATAGCGAAGTATTCAAACTAAAACCATGAAAAGAATTGTTTTTAACGAATTATTATGCAAAGAATTAAAAAGCAAGTCTTGAGGCAACTGCCTTGGAAGTGGATTCATTGGCAAAGAACTCGACATGCTTATTGGTAGTCTTAGGTGCGGTAGGGTGAAGACTTGGGAAGGTCGGACTTGTCATTTGAATCACACTCTGAGACCCTTGGTCGGAGGACTTGTCATCATAACACAAGAGACAAAGTCATTAGAAGAAGTATTAGGTCAGCAAGTCTTTTGACTTTTTCCATCTGAGATGATGTGATCCATCAAAGTCAACGATGAGGAAAGGTCAACAGCATAGGTATACCTCTAATAGAACCACGTACAACATGTAGGTCACCTTCTTTCACAAAATTAGCTAGGCTCTTTGGTGTAGATTTGCGTGTGTCATCCTAGCTTCTAACCCTACATACTTCTTAAGCCTAAACCTATAGAAGTATTTGGAGTTTGACTAGAGTAGAGCTCTTTAGCTAGATTTAGACCAGATTTTAGCCAAGAATTATTTCTAGTTATTTCATTATCTAATTTTTCTTTTAGCTCTAAATTTTCTGACACAACATCTGCTCTTAACTTCTCAGACCTTTTTAACTCATTTTTAGCACATTCGAGATCCCTTTCTAATACACCTAACTTCTCATCATAAGCTATTTGATTCTTCTGAAACCAAACCTTTTGTCTTTCTAGTGTTTTTAAAGCCTGTTTATAAGCTTCAACTTCCACATAACATTCATTGTATTTAGGTTTCAAAATATCATAAGCTTCTTTGAGTTCATTATAACACTCACTACAACCAAACAAACAGTTTTATACCTGAGAGATGCCCATCAAGGCAATCGATCATGCCTATCCTCTGAAGTACGCCTAGCTAGCAACCCAATATTTTCAAGACCGCTCGCCATCATTCTCCGATCATGCATCTTCCAACTACATTAGCATCCATAGTAACAAGAGCGGTGACGATCCAAGCTTGAGTTTCCGACTTCCTACGATTACGTTGATAGGAAGAGTATCTCACCTCATCACTAGCTTTCTTATCCTTGCACTCTCGGGAAGTGACCCATCTATTGACATGTAAAACAGTTGACCTTCTTTTGTCAAACCTTGCTGGATCTCTTCCCCGATAGCCAAACCTCCTCCCGACTTTGCGCTCAAACCTCTTGATTTCCATAGATAGCATAGCCACTTGCCATTTCAACTTCATCTCCTCCATCTCCGGTGGGTCAATCGATCTAAATCCTCATATGCAAGTTCCTGCCGAGGATCATAATCGACAAAGAAGGATCCTAGCACATCTTCCATTATACCACTAGATTTAGGTGAGAGCTTGATGAAGGAGTAGTATAAGATGATGATGAGTAAGTTGGACTTGGACCATAACTCATCTTTGGGGTGGAGGCTCCTACAAATGTTTGTGTGACTTGCGTTAGATGATGAACGAAAAGGACTTCTCACATCATGTTCAAGAGCTTTAAGTTTGTTATCTGACTCATCAAAAGTAAGCATATCCGCACCACCTTTAGCTTTTAAAGCAATGCTCACTTGTAGCCGGGATGGAGGTAAAGACCTCAAGAACTTAGAGTTACAATCATCATTATCTCGGCTTTGCTGCGGTGATTTAACCGACTTAAAATCTTGTGAAACTTGTCATAGCCCTTGTGAATTCCTTCCTCTTGGATATTTGAAAATCTTGAATATGTTGTCTCAAAGATCGACTTTCTCATTCTCCTAGACTCCTCATTCCCACCGAACTTGGCTTGATTTCTAACCATATGTCCTTAGCATCATTCATGAAGTGAAAATCACTCAAGTGATCCTCGGGAATAGCTTGAAGAAGAATTGTCTTAA
The DNA here is from genome assembly GCA_022545495.1 of Chrysanthemum lavandulifolium. NCBI lineage: Eukaryota > Viridiplantae > Streptophyta > Magnoliopsida > Asterales > Asteraceae > Chrysanthemum > Chrysanthemum lavandulifolium. Next base: position 46,228,972 of record CM040244.1, read on the forward strand.
CTTTGGTTTCTCTCTCGAACCGCCAAGATATCTTGAAAAATTTGGGAGGAACAAAAGTAAGATTGCCATCGACATCATTGGTAGTTCTCTTCAAGTTGTTTCCTTCTTAACTATCTCCCATAGATTCCAATCAATGTTGGAGATCCGGTTTGCATCTTCATCGCCCAAAGATCATATTCCTCCCTTTTAAGATAAGGAAACTTAGCATTCTTGTTTGAGAGACTTAGTTGTTGCATTTGTGTGGAGTTTTGGTTGTTGGTGATTTCGATATCAACGTCCCGATCCGTGCATGGTGATTTTTGTTTTGGTTGTAAGGGTGTTTAGAAACACCGTTTTAGTATCGTAGAGACTCTCACGAGGCTCTGATACCACTTGTTGAATACTAGTAGACCTTGATAGATCTTGAGCTTCGTAGATCATTAGTATTGCTTATGTAATCACAAACAAACTAAAAGAAAATCTCTACAACTTGTATTCTTTAGCGGAATATAAACACAAGTATAAATCACGAGATAACTAAGAACTCTTTGATCCTCTATGGATCGTTATATTAATAACTTGTAAACTTCGTACATAATTCATTCTATTGTGTTCCTTTTATAGACAAGGAACCTAACTTGTTCTCAAAGAAATGTAAACTAAATAAGATATACACAATCACTTCCTAATAAAGCTCATGCATATCCTAACAACTATAGAATATGGAATACTATCTCCGTAGAAACAACTAATAACTATATAACTTGACATGATTATGTCTTGGCGAATCCATACGCTTGATAGAGAATCCTTTCGTGAAACTTGACATAATCCATACTTCACATAATTCCCCAACAGTCGCGTCCTACCTTCACCTCAGTTGGCTTCGCTGGGTGCACGACGGTGAAAAGATCCATCTCACAGGCGATACAAGACAACAAACAACACAGGTTATATAATGTGCAAAAAGAACAGAAAATTCTTACATTAATGATAAAAGGAGGTACGAGGAACGAGTACCCACCCTGGCCATTAGCGCCCAAAAAGATTGGCATCTCATCCGGCATACCAAAATAATTACTACCGATGCCCATATGCACCAAAATTCCTCGGGATAGGAACTAATGGGGATGCGGTTTGCATTTATCGATTCCGCATCCTCGGCTACATATGATCCGAGCACGGGGCACTCATCCCTCGGCAATGTTCCCCGGGTAAAAAAGTCATAGTGCCACGGAAAGCATGTATCGTCTACCCAGAAAAACGACTCTCTCCAGTTTCTAAGCGCATCCAATTTCTTAGTATAACACTGAAATCTGCCGGCACGCTTAGCAAAGGATACCCACCCATGTGACCATGTCGTGTGATAAAAGGCACGGAATAGGTGGAAGGTTGGATTAACCACCAGCAAACGGAAGTTCACCTCAAAGTTAGTAATTTTAGCCGCACCAATACAGTGCAGCTGGGATATGTGCAGCTCGTAATAATTTAAAACATCGAACATAAATCGGGATAGGGGCACACGTTGATTGGCAAATTCAAAGAATCGTGTGTATACCCCTATTTTCCCTTCGGGGAAATCCGCGATAGATGCTCGCGCACCCAGAACAACCGGATGCACGTCAAGCGGTATAAAGTAATCTAAAGTGAACTCTAGAAGATCACTTTCAGCGAGGTTGGAGGTGAAGTCAGACAACTGCTTGACCATGGTATTGTTTTTACAAAGCGCACGCCGTTACCTTTAAATACAATGTTTTTACGGGTTGAAGTTTGATGTCTTGTTAGCAATGGCGGATGAATGTTTTTACTTGTGAGAAGCGAAGGGAAATGAACGGGGGTTATATAATTCTTCTCACCACACGATGAGTGACACGTGGACCGCACTAACGCTAATAGTGTGGCTGAGATTGCTTGATGGGACGTCACAGCAGTAACTTTCCCCCGATTTACGAGGAACCAATTTTCTAATCCTATGTCTAGATACAATTTAGGGGAAGATATATTTTAATGGCTTCTTGGCTACGCTTCGATGTTGTTTCTCTGACTAAGGCTATTAGTCTAGCATCTGCAGCTATTCATCACGCATACTAGACTGGGGGACATGATGACGTATAGTCTATATCCCAGTCACGAACCCACCCAAAGCTAATCTTGACAAGCCAAAGACGAACCGGGCTACGCTAATAAGCGTTTAGGCCTGAAGGCCCAAATACAAATCTATTTACTGAATAGATGGAGGATATCTCTTAATGAAGGAGATAATCATTCCAACCGATTTAGGCGGGATACGCGAAGGTTGGGGAACATGGAACCAACAAGGATTCCGTATATATATAAAGGGAATCACATCCTCGTTAAAGGTACGACTTACAAACCCTAACTCTTCTTTAACCCTAAACCGATTACTTACTCTCACGGGAGGATAATCGTGGGAGACAATCCCATGGTAAGCCTAACGGTGTTTTCTGTCTCTTAGTGCGCAGGTCTCAAGCAACAATCAACAATTGGTACGAGAGCCGGAGCCCCAAATAAGGAACGTCCAACTTTTGTATCAACATGTTAAATAACTACCAATCTTCATTACATTTTAGCAAAACTTAAAGGACAATCTTAAACTTGCACACTTGGTTTTGATCTTGAGGATACACTTAACACTTTTAAGTATACTTTCTAATATATAAATCACCTGTAAAATTAAAAAGACACTCTTTGCACATTGGGTTTTTATTTTAAGACTGGCAAACAATACATACATATGGCCATAGTTTGATTCATGATGTTTGATATGGCCATACAACCAGATAAGTAAAATTTTGAATTTTCAAGGTCTGTAATCACTAAAGTAGAAAGAGCTAGGGTTTAGGGTTTTCATCCCTGTTACAACTTGACACGTGTCCACCATATTACACTAAAGGATAAAACCAGCTATGAAATCGGATATTTCTTGGAACCCCAAATTTGTTTTTACTTTATACTCGAGTATATTTGCTCTTACCCCCCATATATGAAGTTTCAAAAGTAAATTTAACTCTCTCTTTTGTCTTACTCACTTTTCACTCGTCTAAAGTTTATAAACTAAAAGTGATTAATCATTCTTCTGAAATGAAATTTGTAGGTAATAAGAAGTAACGAAAATATATAAAAAGAATACAACTCTCTAAATACCTTTGTGATAGTACTCGATCATTTCATTCTAAAAAGTATGTTTCTCTTGTTGTGTATATAATCACTATAAGCCAATTTTATACTTTCCAGATGATTTAGTATGTACTTTTCTTTTGTTACGTGTATCTAAAAGTTATACTACATACGGAGTATCCGCTAGATCGATGTTGAAACAAACAGACCTTGATAGATCTTGAGCTCGTGGATCGTTATATATGCCTATGTAATCACAAGCACAATAAAGACAATCTCTACTACTTATATTTATCGGTGAATATAAACACAAGTAACAAATAACTAAGAACTCTGTGATCCTCTATGGATCTTTATATTAACTAAAACGAGTTTTTCAATCGGTACATAACTCATTCTAATGTGTTCCTTTTATAGACAAGGAACCTAAACAATATCGCTAAACCGTTTCCCAAAAGCGTATAAACATAAAACTAAATAAGATATACACAATCACTTCCTAATAAAGCTCATGTATATCCAAACTAAATAAACTAAACACGGAATAAACACTTCATGAAACAGACTAATAACTATTATACTTGATTATTATGTCTTGGCGAGAATCCACTCTTCTTCGATAGAAACACTTGATAATAATTTCGACATAATCCAAACTTCACATAATTCCCAACAATCCTCCCTAAACTGGAATTTGACTTGGTTAAGTTCGGTTTCTTGATAGATCTTTAACAAAAGCGACTCGGAGGATTGTACACGAACAACATCGACAAAGAATCCAAATAAGAACATCTCTATGATGAAGAAACTACGAAACTCCATATCTTTGCGACAACAAATGACAATAGGTACATCAAAACAAATTAGTTTCATACTATTCTCATCACATCCGGTGTGTTAACTCACGTGAGAGGTGAATCATTGAAAATAATGGATTTGATGTCTCTTTACCAATAGCCATCACTCTTGGAGTAGCCATATGTTTAAGTTAAGTAAACTATGGTACTTGATAACCATCGATTTATTGGCAAACCGGCAACCATATAAGCGGTTTGAAATGTCTTTACACAGTGGCCGTTTGCTCGGGACTAGTCAATTCTTAGAATTGGTGAATTGATAACCAAATATGGAATGCCACTGCCTTTACCACAAGCCATATACATGTGGGCTAGTCAATTCTTGGATTCCAAAAGGAATAAACCATGGTGAATTGAAAACCATACAACACTCGACAATTAAGCATGGGTGGTTGCATACCCTATGATTTTAGCAAACCATTACGACTATCAACAGATTTGATGTGTCTTTACCAAAGTTGTACCCTTTGGACTAGCTAACTCTTTGACATACACAAGGTATATCGGTGAGTCAAGAACCAACAAAAGTATACAACAAACTGCAAGAAAAAGTTAGATAAAACCCAAAAACATTTTTTTTTTTTTTTTTTTTTTTTTTTTTTTTACTAAAAAAAAAAAACAAAGATTACAAAATAGTACAATCAAGATGAACCTTTATGTGATGATGATTTTAATCAAACCAACACATTGAGAAGCATGAAGCTCATCATTGCCAAGCTGGATTAGGAGGCACTTCCAACTTCATCTCGTGAATCGTTCCATAAAAGTAACCGATAAAGGATAGAGCTTATCCGATAGCATACACAAAATCATACCACATGTGGTGCGAACCACATGAACACAAAGCGAGAGGATAAAATCTCCAACTCTCAATCTCCCACTTATGTGAATTCTTCCAAATAGAATACCCTTTACCATTTGGAGAATGAGAATCAAACAAGACACGAAGATCACCCAACAAATATAAACGAGAACCCGTTCTTGGATGAAAATTATAATCTTGAATGACATGTTCATCTGACATCTTCAAATCATGTCTAGTCACCAAATGAAGAATGTCCTTCAAGTTGAACTCAATAGCGGTATCATCCGATCGATAAATAGTGTTAAGCTTCGACTTTCCAATTAACCAATACCACATGAGTTCCTTGGGAAAAACTTCAACAGTCCAACTTCAATAAAGTTAGATTCATCGACCTTGAGATCTAAATAAGGAGTCTTTGAAGAATGTTTCCTAGCCATCGTGAGAACTCCTTAAGGAATTAAATTTCCTTTTAACCAAACTTTTACGCCTCCTACCAACAATTGTATCGATATCAAGCTTTAGATCATCATCGACCCAATGAGTTACCCAACTCCACACTTGGCAACGCTTGAAAGAAACCAAAGAAGATTCGTGAAACAACCACATCGGAAGAAGGAGTAGCTTGAAGTTGTTTGAAGTAACAAGCGGAGAGATCACGGAGGCAAAACATCATCAAAATTATCCACTATCTCAAGCTGTTTTATGTCTCTTTGCTTTAGGAACATCGGACATTGAAGCAATTCTTTCCAATTGAGAAGAAGAAGTAGAACCGGAGGAAGAAAACTTCATAATCATATTATACTTTCTAATCAAAGCATCATCGGACAAAGCACAATTTGCTTCATTGACATACCGAATTATAAATAGTAGAACTATTCTTCACAACTCTCCTCATATGATTCCTCTTACGAACAATAGTCATTGGTTTTCTCTTTTGGCTTTATGTCTTTGAGCAATAAGAGCTCTCCTCTTTCTGTACCTCTTGCTTCCTTAGATTACCAAGAGCCACCATTTGATCCATAAAATTCTCATTATCAAAAGATGCTCCTAATATAAGTTTTGCAAGATTTGGATCGGATGCACCTTGAGTAGTATAAGCATCCCATTGATCATCGGTGATCTTAGGAAGTAATGCATCAAGCTCTAATTTTCTTTCGGAGACAAATTAGAATCGGTGATCTTGAAGAAATTTAGCAACAACACGACTCTTACGCATATTCTCATAATCGACAAACGACCTAGCTTGAGCTTGATTTTCTTGATGATTACGGACTGAACCAATCATATCATCAATCACGACTTCCTTTCCTTTGTCGGAAGATTCCTCGGTGAGAACCAATTTGAGCTTGAAGGAACAATCAAACCAACATCGGAAGAAACATGTTGAGACAATTCCTCAGCGGTGTAGAAAACTTCGAAAGAAGAATTCAACTTATACATTCTCCCGACTATAAAAACTTCATCATCATCTGCTTGAAGGTGAAACATTTGGTTGTTCTTGTAAAGATGAGGTTTGACCATGATCGAAGCAACCTCCTCAACTAGAACATCGGCGGATGCATCAACAACGTTTGGCTCCTTTGAAGTTTCGTGAGATACCTTATTCAAATATTGTCTTCTTCTTTTCTAGCAAATATAATAGGCACCTTGCTCCTTGAAGATTCGACAATAGGAGAAGAAACATCGGATGTAAGAGCGCATCGACCAAGATTCCAAGGGATGCATGAAGATTCTCTTCATCCTCCTCTTGAAAGAAACCAAACTTCTCTTTTACCCTCGACTCGATAATTCCTCCAAGTTCTCAACTTTAGTCTCCAATTCCACAATCTTATTACCAAGAATAGACTTGGTCTCTGCAAGTTCTTTCTTAAGATCGCCACCTCACTGCATACTTGTTCATCGAGCATATAATGAGGTAAGTGTAATAGGATCCTCATCTCCATCAATGATTGCTCGGTTGTAATTGGAACTTCATTTGACCGTTCGGGAACATTAACAAACATTAGAACATCCTTCACCAAATGGATTCCTAATAGGACTCGGTGTAGGCAATCTATCAATATCAACTGAACCTCATCAATATTAACTGAAAAATCTTGTGTTGGAGATGAACTAGGACATGGTCTAGGTGAAGGTATGGATGCCTCGACAACAGAAGGACCCTCATCAACATCAAGCGAAAGATTACCATCAGTAGTATTGGAAGAAGGTAAAATAACAACATTAACCTCATCAGCAGTCTCATTCTCCTGAGGCAACATGGCAGCTAATAAAGGAAAATGTGTCCCCTCAAATTTAGTTCTCATCGAAGCAAATAACTTAGAAGTTAAAACACCTATGGGATAAAAAGCTTGGGTGTGGGTAGAAACATTCAATATCATCTGTAAAAACCTAGGGTACATCAAAAACTTGCCCTTTTTCCTAGTTATATTCTCAACCATATTATCAAAAATAAACTTAGAAAAGTTATAAGTCAAACCCTTAGATAGACAAATAATACCACATCCCAATTGAGTTGGCAGTCCCATCCTCCGGACTTATTGCTTACACTTTGAAGCAATGTATGAACCAAAAACCTCCACATAGGACAAAGGCGATTCTTTAACCACATATCGGTCCTTGTACCTTGATATCCAATTGCTCTAAGCCCTTCAAGTACCACCGTAGCATCGAATGATAAACTCCATTCTCATCATCCAAGCGAAGTTGTCTTCGATCGGTTCCTCTGTCACCACATACTCTCTTCATCAACCCTTGCAACAATCTCGGTATCACTCCTTTTCATAGCCGATGCCCAAAATTGAGTAACCAAGGATTCATATATAGCATTTGGAGAATGTGTTAAAGCATCTTGAATCTTTGATCTCTGTAAGAATGCAATCATCGGTCTATACAACTCATCTCCCGGCGGTTCCGAGCGACCTTATTATGATCATGTTTGAATTGAGCGCCATTAGAGATTTTGAAAATTAGGGTTCGATTTGCACAAATGGAAGTGTTTTGAATGAGAGTAATAAGCGAATCACTTAAAATGGGATGAATATATGCGATAGAGAATAAATAGAAATTTCCCAATTTTGGTCAAAGTTGACCAATGATGGCGTGGACTTCTACTTTTACTCATATTCACTTTCAACTTGGTGAAAGCGAAACCATTCTGTTGAAGTATACCAATCGTGACAGATTAAGTATTCAAGAAGCTTGATAAATATCTTTTCTTGTTTCACCCACTCGCATTAAATCTCATCACCCCTTGAAACAGTCTATAAAACAATCCCAATGCACATATACTTCTTCATCAAAAACCCCCAAATATCATTCCAACCCTAATTCCACCAATACTCCAAAATTAGCCATAATAAACCATGAGTACCAAACATGAGATCATAGATCTCACAACATCATCCTCATCATCATCATCATCATCAAGTGAAGATACCAATCCATGGATCCATTACTTTCCAAAACCATATCCACGACCAAAGAAATCACCCTTTCTCCCTTCATCGGAAGATGAAAGTGTAGTGAATCAAGTGAATCTGCGATGATTACGATGACTCCTATAAGGAGAGAACATCTTACTCCCAACCTCCGGCACCTCGGCCTCAGCGAAGGCCACGAGCCAAAATCCACCACTTCCAAAGATAGAGGTGGTTCTTGGTCTTCTGCATCGGGTTTTGGTGCATCATCACATATCGTATAAGGGAAGAACTTAAGGAGGGTAGATGGATTGCATTTTGGTTGAAATAAATAGATGAAGCACAAAGGACACATTGTTTTCTCCATCATCATATGTGGTCATTGTCATCATCAACGTTTGCATCAATCCATCCTCTCCATTTTGATCCTTAGCATCTTCGTCATCTTGGTCATGTATCTCCGACCATCAAGATAGAATGAATGGGTGGTTATGCAAGACTTCACAAATGCATATCCGGCATTTAGTGTGAAAGATGTGACGATCATGCATATCCAACGACTGTTAGATGTTGGAATAGATGATATGTAATAGATTAGGATTAGTAGATCATGTAGATGCATTTGATGTTGTTAGTACTCGTAAGTATGTAAGGTATAAAGCTGTTTCTTGAATGAATGAATGAACAATTTGCTCAATTTGCTTGATGCTTCTTTTGAATGAATCATATAACTTGATACATCATCTTGAGAGGAAACAAATGACTCACTTGACACTTTGAATTCGGTGAAACAAGCTTAAGCTTTCTTGACCATATCCCAAATGAGCAGAACAACCACTCGCAAAAGCAGAACAAACACGAGACATACACAAACCAACAAAGAAACACAAACTAAGATTACATTAGGCGGTTAGAGTTAGATAAAATCAAACAAATATACAAAATTACATAGCAAAATGCAAAGTTATACACAAATCCTCCCACGAGGCATATGCCTCCCACAGAGCCTATGCCTCCCTTAAACTTTGCGTTAAGGGTTAAGCATACCGATATGGACCACAAGGTGTTGAAACCTTGGTCCATCAAAAGCCTTGTTAACAAATCGCCACATTATCATCGGTATGAATTTTGACCACATTTATCAAATTTTTATCATATGCATCTCTTATAAAGTGGTGCACGATTTCAATATGTTTTGTTCATTGTGAAAAGCTGGATTTTAACAATGCATATGGTACTTTGATTATCAATAAAAATTGTTGTGTTCATGAAATTGTACCCATAATCCAACAAGCGATTTTGAATCCAAAGAACACATCATGACAATTTGCGTGACAACGTACTACCTTGATAGATGAGGTAGCCACAATAGTCATTTCTTGCATTGCCAAGAAATCAATCTCTTTCAAGGAATTGGCAACCTCCGGTGGTGGACCTCCTATCCAGTTAGCACCGGCATAGTCACTATCACTATAAGCTTCCAACTTAAAGGAGACTCTTTTGGGTACCAAAGACCTAGAAGAGGTTGGCCTTTGAGGTACTTAAAGATCTTCTTAACAACATTGAGATGGGAAGTCGGTGGAGTAACTTGATGTCGTGAACAAACACTCACGACAAAAGTAATATCGGGCCTTGAAGGCATTAAATACATCAAAGAGCCAATCATAGACACATGGATGAACATTCACGGTGGATCGGCTTCATTGTTGGTCTTTGTCTTTGGAGCTTCATAAGGTGTAGTGGCGATCCTTACACCCTCCATACCAAACTTCTTCAAGATGTCCTCACATATTTGTCTGGTGATAAAGATACCATCGGGTTTCTGCTTGAACTTGAAGACCCAAAAGAAAGTCATCTCTCCCATGGCACTCATCGAAACTCTCCTTCATAAGCTCCTCAAACTCCACTGCACCAAGCTTCCTTTGTGGATCCAAAATAATGTCATCCACATACACTTGCACAAGAATAATGTCGGTGGAATTCTTCTTAAGGAAAAGAGTCTTATCAATTGCACCTCTTCTATAACCATGCTTGGAAGAAATGTAGAGAGCCTAGCATACCGGGCTCGGGTGCTGATGTAGTCCATAGAGAGCTTTGACTACCTTATAAACATGATTGGGATGATCGGATCTTCAAATCCTTTAGGTTGAGTGACATACACCTCCTCTTCAATTTCACCATACAAGAAGGCTCCTTTAACATCCATTTGATAGACCATAAAACCCATATAGGATGCATAAGCTAGGAAAATCCGTATTGCCTCAACTCTTGCCCTTTGGTGCAAACACTTCATCATAATCTATCCCTCCTCTTGTCTATACCCTGTGCAACTAATCGGCTTTGTTTTTAATGACAACACCTCGAGCATCTCTCTTATTCTTGAGAATCCATTTAGTCCCAATAGCATACTTACCATCGGTAGTGGTACCAATATCCAAACCTGCGATTTTGAAGCTGTTGCATCTCATCTGCATTGCTTCAAGCCAACTTGAGTCTTCAAGAGCACGAGTAACCTTGGTTGGTTCCACTTGTGAGAAAAAACAAGCAAACAAACAATGTTCATAGTGCGTGTGATTGTCTCTCTGCGATTTGAGACATAAGAGATAAAAGCCACGACCATATTTAGAGCGCGCTCTGATACCTCTTGTTCTAACGGTGCATTAGGATCACCAATAATATTAGGCGTGGATGAACATTGTTGATCCTTGTAGTAGTAGTGGTGTTGACATCAATGGAGGAATCAAGATTAGTCACGATGGGTTCAAAGTCGATATCATAGGAAGGTGTGTTGAAGATTCACCTTTAGGTTGATGATGACCAAGATCGAAGGTTTTGGAAACCTTGTATAAGGTTCTCAAGGTGCATTGACACTCTAGTAGAAATAGGAGTAGAGTCAACATGTCTTTCGGCCGAATTGGAGAGGTGAGGAGAAAGCAGAACCACTTTCGGTGAAATTGACGTTTCCAGATTGCTTCACTTGTACTATTTTCAACATTCCTCTCGACTTCTAAATTGGTGCATACTCTTGTTTCTTGATCGGCAAGGTCCTCGGCATAATAGAATTCATCTTCACCCACATCGGTATAATCTTTAGAAGTGTCACCTACAAAATTGTTAGGGAGAAGGAAGGCACTACAATGGGTTGTTCATCATCTTGGACCAGCTGTCGAATGAGCATCCAAAGTTCTGCCTTTGGTAGTTGGAGATGCTTGAGAATCGCATTTTGATTAGCCATATGTCTAGAATAACCCAAGTAATCGGTCAAGTAATCAAGGTCAAATGACCAAACATGACCACATCCTTGAACATTAGGCTTGTCTTCTAGATACCTCAGTTCAATGTCTCCTCAATCTTCTTAGCGATACATTGTAAACCACATATGCCTTACTATGAGCGAGAATATCCCACAATGTAACCATCATCGACTTTCTCATCAAATTTGCCCAACGGATCACTTGTATTCAAAATTGTCACTTGACGATAAGCGGTTTAAGGTAATGAATAACGAGAACTTTCCCAAAAAAGTTCATATGGTGTTTTAAGGTGTGGTCTAGTAATGGACACTCTATTTAGTACATAACAAAATTGTACCAACGACTTGATCAAAACATGGTTGGAAGTTTAGAGTGCGCTAGCATTGATCTTGCGGCCTCTATTAAGGTCCTATTTTTCTTTACGCCACCCCATTTTGTTGAGGGTTCTTGGAGTGCTATAGTCCCTTTTATGCCTTTTGACCTCTGAGTTCTATTAGTATAGCATTCTTGAACTCGTCCCATTATCACACCTAATACCTTTCACCTTTTTGTTCAAGCGATTTTCAATAAGGGTAACAAAGTCATCAACAACACGGATGTTTCATCTTTGGTCCTTAGAAAGAATACCCAACAAAATTTGCTATATCCATCGGTGATCACGGACAAAAATATTTATGATCAATGCTTCTCACTTGAGTTGGACCAAGCAGATCCATATGAAGCGGTGAAGAGGTTCGAAATAATGCTTCTTACATATGAGAACACCTTTGTATGAGGCTCTGTCTTGCTTTCCTTTGTTGCATGCAACACAGTTATGATCATTGGTGAAAACTTTGGAAGGAAGACCTTGAACAAGGCCCGGTTTAGAGAGCGGTTTATGGTCTTGAAGTTGACATGGGCCATCCTACATGCCATTTGGTGGACTCATCCACGGATGCTTTAGCCACCAAACATGTTAAGTCACTGCTTTGGTTTGACATTAGTTAAGTTGAATGTATAAAGATTGTGACTACGAGGAACTTTCGGTGAATTGAAGTTTCTTACGGGAGTTTGAAGTCTTTAGATAGCACAAGACATTCATCCTCTGTGAAGAGTACTTTGTTCTTGGTGTCACAGTTTGTGAGGCGAAAACAAATTGAAGTGTTGAAGTTCCTTGACATAATATACATTCTCAAAGTCCGGTGAGGTGTTTTGATGGTCCCTTTCGATGATTACGCCATCACTTCCTCCAAAGGTTACATTGCCTCCTCCTTGATGGGTACAAAGTTATGCATCATATCCTGTTTCACGACATACTTCTAGAACAACCACATCAACAATTCCAACATCTTTATGCTTAAGGGATGATCCTACAACAACAACAAAAATATCTGAGAAAATTAGTACACTATGGAGCTCAGTCATTCTTGACTTGAACACCTTGTGGATCATATGAGTTGTGCCATGTAGAAGTATAAGATCCACTATTGTTCTTGGGTTTCCATTGAAACTTAGGTCCTGTTTATTCCAAGAACAACTTCTTTGAGGTCTTGACAACATCCCAGTACCCTTTCCCATCGGTCATAGGGTTAACATATCTAGGCCAAAACCATTTTAAAATATTCATTTTGGTTGGTTGAACATATGGTTTTACAATTGGTTTCCTCCAAGAAAAGGAGTATTGATATAAGTTGCTTGTGGAACATAAGGTGGTATATCATTAACATTGGTCCACATTGGTCTAGATTTCCTAGAATCACCACACCTATTCATTCTTTGCTCATGATAATCACAATCCTTAATTAAATGAAATTTACTTCCACACAAAACATTTCTTGATTAGAAGATTTATTCAAACCAAAAGATGTATTATTACAAGCGATATTCAAACCAAAACCATGAAAAGAATTGTTTTAACGGTACTATTATGCAAAGAATTAAAATGCAAGTCTTGAGGCAAGCTTGTCTTGGAAGTGGATTCCTTGGCGACACTCGACATGCTTATTGGTAGTCTTGGGTGCGGCGGGGTGAAGACTTGGGAAGGTCGGACTTGTCATTTGAATCACACTCTGTAGACCCTTGCTTGGAGGACTTGTCACTTGTTAACACAAGAGACAAAGTCATTAGAAGAAGTATCGAGTGCAGCAAGTCCTTGACTTTTGCCATACGAGATGGTGTGATCCATCAAAGTCATTAGGAATGGAAAGGTCAATGGGCATGTGCTCACCTCTAATAGGTCCACGTCTGACATGTAGGTCACCTTCTTTCACAAAATTAGCTAGGCTGCTGATGTAGATTTCGTGTGTCATCCCTAGCTTCTAAGCCAACATATTTCTTAAAACCTAAAGCCATTTGTAGAATTGAAGCTTGACTACTATAAATAAAACCATTAACTTATTTCCATTCATTATCCATTCTTTATGCCTAGCAATTTCCTCATTAAGTTTCTCCTTAAGCTCTAGATTTTCGACTCAACATCGCTCTTAACTTCTCGGACCATTTTAGCTCATTTTAGCACATTCGAGATCCCTTTCTAAAACACCTATTTTCTCATCATAAGCTATTTGATTCTTACGAAACCAAACCTTTTGTCTTTCTAGTGTTTTTAAAGCACATTTTATAAGCTTCAACTTCCACATAGCATTCATTATATTTAGGTTCCAAAATATCATAAGCTTCTTTGAGTGTATTATAACGCTCACTACAACCAAACAAGCAGTTTTGTACACGAGAGATGCCCATCAAGGCAATCGATCATGCCTATCCTCAAAAGTACATTTTGCAATCAACCCAACATTATCATTACGGGACCATCATTATCATCCTGCTCATGTTGCTTCCGGTCCACATTGCTATCAAGAGTGACCAAAGCGGTGATCCCTTTGAAGTTCTGCCTCCTTACGTCTGGCGATAAGAAGAGTATCTTGTCTCATCACCGACTTTCTGTCTTTGCATTCTCTAGAAAGTGACCCATCTGTTGACATGTGAAGCATTTAACCTTCCTCTTGTCAAACCTTCTTGGATCTCGTCCTTTGAATCCAAACCTTACGCGACTTTGCGCTCAAAGTTCTTGATATCCATGGAAAGCATGGCCACTGCCACCTCGACTTCATCTCTTCCATCTCAATCGGGTCCACAGATCAAAATCCTCATAAGCGGATCTGCTGAGGATCATAATCGACAAAGAAGGATCCAAGAACATCTTCCATAATGTTACTCGATTTAGAGTGAGAACTTGATGAAGGAGCGACATAAGATGATGATGAATATGGGCTTGGACCATAACTTGTCTTTGGAGTAGAGGCTCCAACGAATCTTGTGTGACTTGCGAAAGAAGATGATCTAAAGGGCTTCTTACATCATGTTCAAGAGCTTTAAGTTTGTGGTACTGACTCATCAAAGCGTAATCATGTCCAAACCACCTTTAGCTTTTAAAGCTATGCTTCGTGTGTAGCAGGGATGGAGTAAAGACCTCGAAACTTAGAATTACAATCATCATTATCGGCTTTGCTGCGGTGATTCAATGACTTAAAATCTTGTGAAACTTGTCATAGCCCTTGTGTATTCCTTCCTCTTGATTTGAAAGTCCTGGCTGTTGTCTCGGCATGGACTTCTTGATCTCTAGACTCCTCATTCCCACGAACTTTGCCTTAATTGCTAACCATATATCCTTAGCATCTTGCATGAAGTGAAAATCACTCAAGTGATCCTCGGGAATAGCTTGAAGAAGAATGGTTCGACCTTGGTTTCTCTCGAACCTTGACAACTCTTGATGATTTGGGAGGAACATTCATCATCTTACCGTAGCATCCGTGGTAGTTCTCTTCATTGTTTCCTTCAAGACTATCTCCATAGATTCCAATCAATGTTGGAGATCCATTACGCATCTTCATCGCCCAAAGATCATATTCCTCCCTTTTAAGGTAAGGAAACTTAGCATTGCTATTAGAGACTTAGTTGTTGCGGATGGGTGGAGTTTTGGTTGTTGGTGATTTCGGTATCAACATCCGAACCGGGCATGATGATTTTGTTATGGTTGTATGGGTGTTCGAAAAACTTGTCCTTAGTATCGTAGAGACTCTCACGAGGCTCGATACCACTTGTTGAAACAAACAGACCTTGATAGATCTTGAGCTCGTGGATGGTTATATATGCCTATGTAATCACAAGCACAATAAAGACAATCTCTACTACTTATATTTATCGGTGAATATAAACACAAGTAACAAATAACTAAGAACTACTGTGATCCTCTATGGATCTTTATATTAACTAAAGCGAGTTTTCAATCGGTACATAACTCATTCTAATGTGTTCCTTTTATAGACAAGGAACCCTAAACAATATCGCTAAACCGTTTCCCAAAGCGTATAAACATAAAACTAAATAAGATATACACAATCACTTCCTAATAAAGCTCATGTATATCCACTAAATAAACTAAACACGGAATAAACACTTCCATGAAACAGACTAATAACTATTATACTTGATGATTATGTCTTGGCGAGAATCCACTCTTCTTCGATAGAAACACTTGGCGATAATTTCGGCATAATCCAAACTTCACATAATTCCCAACAAACTAATTAACTACATAATAACGTAAATAACGACAAGTCTGCGAGCTAACTTATGCTAGATAATATTTGGGGTGACCGACTCTTTACTATGGAATTTTCTAATTCCTAACAATCTCCCCCTAAGGGAGGTCACCCCATGTTTTACATTTCGAATCCTAGCATTCTATTCTTGACTTTGTTCTTGAGCTCGTAGACTTCAATTCTTCAATTCCGCAATCTTTGTGCTTTAGCAGTGATTCTTCAAAGTCCGCATAGATTTGTACTTTCAGTGGAGGTCTTTGAACCGATCCACATCTTTGATGATCTTTGAGCTTTCTTTGAGATCATCGACCACAAGAAATCTGGATCACCCTTTATTGTGTTGCCATCATGTGAAGTTGTGACTTTCGGACCGACATGCTCACACTTTTGAATCATGACATCTTTCCATCGAGTAGCGGAAGCCTTCTTCGGTTCATGATATTTGCGGCGAATAAGCATAAGCATAGTATGAAATATCGAGCCGTGTTATGTAGATATGCACCGTCATGATTTCTTCAATTAAGTGTGGATCTTTGTGAACATGCGGCTTTGGATTGACTCCTCAATTACGATCACCGCAATCGTTGGGGTGTACCGCATCTGACGATTAGCAATAAAGCGCACGAGTGTCTTTGATCACTTTCGTTGAATTGAGGTACACGCCCACGGTTCCCCGTTGATCGATACAAGTCTCGCCTGTGATCGGTGGGATTCCTAAGAATCTCCTTGACGGGGTTTCACAATTTGTTCTAGGCGTTCTCAAACCGAACGTCTCAAAGAAGACAACACGGAGTGAGTGAACCGACAAATTGAGATTCAGCGATTGATGAAAATTATTTGAAAAACTATCGCGTGTTGCTTGAAGAAGAGTTTTGCAATACAACGAAGGTTTTATGAGTAAGATCAATTTTCAATCAAAATACTTTTTGTATTAGAGAATGAGTACACATTCGACGTGCTAGCGAAAAGAAGAGATTCGCACATCAAACGGTTTTTCTAAAAGTATTTTTCAATCGATATACTTTTGAATTTGAAATGAATACACATTCGACATGCTAGAGAAAAGAAGGTTTGCACATCGAGCGGTTTTTCCAAAAGTATTCGTCAATTCCATTCTGGACCAAGGTTGATTCAATAATGAATCTCCCATCGTTTCTATCCAGTTGTCACAAGCTTGATCTTTGGCAAGATTTCACATGTCACCCACCAAGAGCTTGTTAGATGTTGGCTCTAGAAGGATTTCCATCTTCATTGTGAATATTTTTACATATCACTCGGATGTTCCGCAATACCACAAGGATAATCGTGGGACTCTTAATATATACTTACTTTCTACATTGTGAAAAAGCAAGTCTTCAAGAATTTAGTGTCCTAGCGAGATATTGTGGATGATCTCTTGGCTCTAAACTCAATAGTGCATTTTTGGTTCTGTGTCGGAGACTAGGGAGAGGTCTCCTTCTTCAATATCAACAATCTCTAAGAGAAGTCGATAGATAATGTCGGTTCCCGTGAGAATGAAACAAGCCCTTTTAAGAGGAACTTGAGTAGCTTGGGAAGTTGTAGTGCGGTGCATCACTTGGGTCCATGATGTCTTGTCTTCAATACCGCGTTACCTTGGTAAACACTAGTAGCATATGTATTGAACCCGGTTCTCGCCCTAAGGTTGAATTGATGGAGGGCTATTTCTTTTCACCCTTTTTCACATTCGGTTCTTTTCATTCTTCAACCCTTCAAGCTTTACCGAGACTTCATTACTAGAACCTTGTTGGGTTAATTCGATTACTAGCTCTGTCTCGATCCGCACTCTTCCCATATCTTACTTTTCTCCTTTTTTTCATCATACCTAAAGACTCTACACTATCTAGTGGATTGTCCTCGGTAGATCCCTCCGGTTACGGCGGATCGTGGGAACTAATACCTAACCTAACCATCCTTATAACACCATGCATAAAGTAAATTGGTCGGTCTTTTGAGTGCAGTTCATTCTTACTTAAAACCAATTGAAAAATCATTTGGAAAACAATCAAGGTACTTGTGATACGAGATCAAAGCATTTTGTACCTTAATAGTTTTGATCATTTAGAAAACCTCCCCCTCAACATGTGCATATGATTTAAAAATTGTTTAGCACAAGGAGGCAAGAGGACTTTGAAATATTTTCTTTGATCACAATTTTCATATGAAAAAGCCATTTGATTTTCATGGTAAAATTCTCCCCCTCAATATGTGCGTAGGATATTTGAAATCATTTTATCACATAGAGGCAAGAGTTCTTTTGAAGCACATTCACGATCACAAAATCCATTATAAAAACCATTTGAAAACACAATCAACGTACTTTATAAATCTCTTTTAAAAAACTTTTGTACCTCGATGGTTTTGCTCCCCCTCAATATGTGCTTCGAGATTCGAAATCGTTTAGCACATATGAGAGAGCAACTACTGTCGAATCAAAACGATCAAATTTTATCAAATTTAATTATTAAATCACAAATTCTCCCCGATCAAAATATCAAATCCTTTGAGATTTTGGATCCCAAGTGATTTAATTAGGTTTAGAAAACATGGGAGAAAATGTGGCCTTGTTTAAATACTCATCCGGTTTTGGATAAATCCTCCTCCTCAACATGTGCATTATGTATATTGAAATCGTTTGGCACATGGAGGCAGGAGTGCCTTTAAAGGACTAAAACCAATTCCATTTAAAAGCAGATTTGAGATTTAAAACACGATCTCTACCCGATCGAAATATCAAACCATTTGAGATTTGTGATCCCAACCGATTAAATCATTTATAAAATTTTGAGGAAAGACGGGCAAGATTCAATTTTGAAAGATGATGATATGGACCATTTAAGACATTAAAGATTGTTAGTGTCGTGTATGATAGTTTTAAGAGATCTTTTAAGTAAAACAAAACAATTTCACAATCAAACAAGAATGAAAAGATTTCATTTTGAAAGACCTTGATTCTAAAGAAAAATCATACCATGACATAACATTAAATCTTTAGATCACCACTTTTGTTGTACAAAACGGACTTTTGAAGATATATTGTATGAAAATATTTTAAATTAAATCACTCTCCCCTCAATCGATGACCGAAGTCGATAATTGAGTGACTTAAGTTTTGATAAAATGAAGTCCGGTGATTTTCAAAATTTAGTCCAATATATTTTCAAAACAATATATTCCATTTTCAAAACAATTTATTCAAATATATTCAAAATTGTTTAAAAATGGTATCCTGCATAAAGATACGTTAGTGGTTGAGAAGCTTCCGTTGTTCTTTGTGGGTTTGGAAGAAAACCGTCTGCGATGCAATGAGACTTCTTCTTCGTTGCATTTGAATGCCAACCGAGGTCAAATTAAGCTCCGTTTCTTCAATCACTTAGAAGAAAACCATCTGCAGATGCGGTGAGACCTCTTACGTTGCATATATGCCAACTCTCCATACAAGTCCAGCTAAGCTCCGTTTCTTCATATGTCAACCCAAGATATAGTTACCCTTTCCTTTCGCATCCAATCATCATCAATAGTGGGATCCGGATAGGAACATTCTTATACCAATATACATGCATACGTTAGTGAACATACATACATATATGGTGGTCGACATCACCCAACGATGTCGACTAATAAAAGTCAATCCAACATATCAATCAATTCATATATGGCATGGGAATAACGTGTTTCATCAAACTATAATCAACTAAACCTAACAATCATATCCTAAATTCCTAGTCCTTCGACATAGGCAAATATAATTTTTAATTAAGCACGTAGGATAATTAAGAAAGCCCGTTAGATGATATAGATTTGAAAACATTATCCCCTTCAATCAATGACTCAATTTCTGAACAGTTTATAAGCGCTGAAGTCATTGATTGAGTTTGCAAATATCATAAAAACTCTGAAACTGATTAATTTTCAAGCAACTCATTTTCCACCATTTTAGAAAACAACAAATATTTTTCTGAAGAATTTTAGACGGAAAAATATTTGAGTAGAAACAATGATCCTTCGACATACTTTCCTCATTTTGTTTTTAGGATAAGTGCACAATTTTGTGAAAATCGTTTAAGCGTAGCACTTTCCTTTCTCGAAAAGCGGGTTGCTATCGAAATAATAGCAAACCATAATTTTGAAGAGCGGTTCGATCAGAATTAATCAGTAAGCCATAGTTTTAGCACGGGTTCTGATCAAGTAACGCAAGCCATAGTTTGTGACATGTTTTGAAAAGAATATTTACACCTCCTGCTCGAACTTCATCTATGGTCCGTGCCATTATTAAATGACATTTCTAAGATCAGATGTTATCGATACGTAAGACATGTCTTTGAAAACATATTTTTGGTATTTTTGAAATTTTACGATTTTTATGGATTTTTGAAGGTTTTATATTTTCTATTTTCTTTTGTTGGTTTTATATTTTGTATTTGGTTTTCTTGGTTTTATATTTTTGTATTTTGCTTTTTGAATAAATATATACAAAGATAGAAGATGATATAATTTAAGAGGATGGTGATACGAGTGCCGAGATAAGGATATCAAGCGACCGTCGTAGAAGATAGAAGTCATCAACTCTTAAACATTCACCACCAAAGCTTCCAGGCTCTTGAATCAAGAAAGAAATTGAACCGACTGAAAGTGAGACTTTGCGCTTCCCCAAACCGAAAATCCTTTAGTGAGCAGATTGAAGCTCTATTTCAAGCTTGCCTTAGCCGGTGCATGAGAAGCACACCATTATCATAAATCCCGCTCCTTTCAAGAATAATCACCGTGATTCTTCATTCGAGGTTATATCATCAACAAAACGACAATGTATCATCCCACGATAAATAATCTTCTCAAATTTCTTTCCCTTTGAAATCAAGCGATCCATTCCAAAAAGGTGTCAAGAGAACACTTCCCCACATAGTTGAATTGATGCGCTCGGTCTCTTTGTATAATGCTCAAGAACTCTCCCAAATACACATCATGAGGGTAATGAAGAACAACTCCCCAATGTTCACATCTTTCATCCCCGATGAATGTGTATGAAGCTCAAGAACACAAGTACACCAATATCCAAGAACTCTCCGAATACACATCATGCCCAAGGAAAACACCTCCCAATGTTTGTGGTAAACAATGGCTTTCTTCCACGATGATCGTGTATGAATAAGTACACACATTCCCAAAGAGAGAACAACCGATAGCATTGAAGAAGCGGGCCGAATCATCGATTATCTCTGCGGGTGACAATCTCTGCAGATGTCAACACCGGAATAAGTGATTATATCTCCGAATCACATATTAAGCCCTCAAGTAAAACAAATGAGCATCCCAATGTACACAATTCTCTCTCCCATGATGATTGCGATAACATCGAGATCATCACACACCAAAGGTACCTCTTTATTTTCGAAACTTTCATTTACATCACTTCCCCACAACGTTGGAATAAGAACACTAAACGCTTTGATGAGTAAAACCTTGAGTTTCTCTCGGTCATGACATTTGTTTTCCGGGATAACTTCAATCACTTAGAAGTATTAAGTCCATCAAGTTTACTCGCGTTTAGATACGTGTCTCCTTCCCCACTTCTTTGGTTTTGACACTTCGTAATCAAGAACATATTATAAGCCCAAATACTTGAAATCTTTATGAGAAGAACACTTGTAATCTTGTAGGAATCAACTTGTCAAGAATATGAGCAAGTCTAATTGGGGATTAAATTCGACATTTCACTCTCCCCCAATTAGTGCTCTCCCTAAACCGACAATCTGCTTGATAAATGCTCGGATTAAGAAGAAGTCTTGAGATAATCAAATGCAACGCGTCTTTAGTCTTCTAACATGTAGCGTAAAATGTAGAACCATTGTGACTCGACCTTCTTCAAGATTGTCCAGTTGGGAATAGATAGTTAACATCTTCAACTCACCAAAACAAGAACATCACCAAAAGCATCCCAATCAACTTACATCTTGCAAATCCCTTAACTAAAGTCCTCCCAATCAAACAAGAATGTAAAGATGTTCATCAAGGAAATCAAGAATCGGGCTACAACGAACACATAAGATGGTAACACCAAACTACCAATCACATCAAACAAGAACGGAGAGATTGTTCGGAATCATCATGTTGATGTGTACGTGAAGCATTAACTGGAAGCACTTTGTCGATAAACTCATAAATCTGAGTGAAGATGTCAACCAACGGCTCTTAAGAAGAAACTCCATGTAAAGATGACCCGATAAGAAGAAGCTCGGTTCTTACATGAGTTAGGAGCCGTATGACCATATATTCTCATATTACAATCAACCATGCAGAAAATTCACACTTCTTCTCCCCCTCAAGAATTGCATACGGAGATGCCATTCTTGACTAACTAAGTGAACATTATCCAAATGTAGTCTATTCACACTTCTCCCCGCAAAATCAGCATGGGATGTCGCCATCGTCATTATAGTTGAGAAAGTGGAATCGGAAAACAATCAACATGGTCAGGTTCACTTAATGGTGAAGCGCATGGAAAAAGTATGAAGCATGTTGATGAGAATGGTCATAATAGAGAAGATTTCTCTTCTTGGAAGATAAAGCGACTAACACGTACACTTTTCTTTTCTTTAAGAACGAGGCCCCGAATCAAGTATTCAAACGTCATAAGAAGATTTCTCTTCTTTCAAAGATAAAGCCTTGAAACGTACACTTTTCTTTTCTTTAGAGTACGAGGCCCGAATCAAGTGAATCTCGTCATAATCTCTCTCTTTTCACTCTCTTAGCAAAACATGTAATTAACCCCATTATCATTCAGTAGGCTCTTTGTAGTGACAACTGATGGAGAAAACTCAATATGATGAATTTGACCCTGAAGTAAACTAACCCGAACTCGTGACTTAAACTTGCACATGTGTAACAAAGAGCGGTGCAGAGAATTCATGCTCCATTGAATCTCTAAGTACTCTATACTCTTCAACCAACCAACCATCAAGTGATAGACGTACATTACCTCTTGAAAATCCACAATTGAATGTGACACTGAGCACTACAACGTAACTCCTTTAAGTGATAGTTATTTTGAGGTGATAAGAGCCCAATTCCCCCAAGTGGTAAAAGAAGAGGTAAAAGTCACCCAACAATAACTAGATTTCCAAGCCTTCGTTTTTTGATAATAAGCTCGAACAAGGATCTTAAAGAATCTTCATCCAACCATCCCCGATATCTTCAGATACTAAGTACACTCGCTCGTGATATTTCACTTCAACCTCAAATAAATAATAGTGAATTAACGCCGTTGTCACATCTTCTGAACAACTCAAATCTAGCCTTCTTTGACATTTAAATGAACTATGATAATGGTTTCATCCCGACCATGGTTAAAAGCACATAACCCCATAAAACCATGTAATAACCAAACTGCCATGACGAATATCCAAACGCACATCCATTTCATGAAATACACCTTTTATCCTTCTTCAAGCGAAAACAATGGCACCATCATCGGAAAAGATCCCGAAATACACTTTCCTTTTCTCGGGATGGTTCCATCAATCTGGATTTTACAATTCTATGGTTTAAACCGAGAAATAGTTTCTTTCGCGGATTTTACAAAACCAAGAATAAACCGTAAGATAGATCCGAAATGCACTTTACAATTACCGGGATGTTTCCATTGTCACGGTATTTTACAAGTCTATGATTTAAACCGAGAAATAGGTTCTTCGCGGGATTTTACAAAATCAAGACAAAACCGTAAACAATGTCGACTTGAATGTGTTATGACAACTTTGGTTTGGTGAATATACGTTGGGGAACATGCGTGGTTCATCAACGGTTCATTATCCAACATCAACAACCATTAAATACTTTGGTGGATACACCATTTACGAATTATGTCGGCTATTATGGTGACCAAATGGTGAAGTAGACCCGATGTGCCAAACTTGATCATGAAGTAAAATTTCCAGAGTTGCTACTTAAGCTTGTACTAATCCTCGTGAAAAGAAACGGTGTACCAAATGTACAAAACCTCTTGACATATCCTCAATCATGAGACACCAAAGTGATAGCTACGTTGTGGGTTAATCGAGAAAGAATCACAACCGTAACTAAATATCCAAGTCTTTATCACACACTATAACAGCCCAAACAAGTCATCTTCGCGAAAGGGTAGAAAGAAAGAAGACGAAATAAGTAAACGCGCCCGAAAAACCTCACTTCAAATTCAAATAAGAAAAACCGTTTGTCGATGCAAGTGAGACTTCTTCTTCACGTTGCATTTTGAATGCCAATCGAGGTCAATTAAGCTCCGCTTTCTTCAATCACTTAGAAGAAAACCATCTGCAGATGCGGTGAGTCGCTAGCACGTTCAACACAAGTCGCTATATCTCTTAATCTCAACTCGCTACCTTGTTCAATAACAAGTAGCTAGGTCTTTTCATTACAACTCGCCACATTTTATTTTTATTATATATTTTTTTCAAAACAACTCGCTAGATATCACCATAACTCGCTAAGACCGGATACATAGAATCCGGACGACTTGTCAAGACAAGTCGCCATGAAGGACATATGACCAACTCGCTAGCGAGAACCCGGAAAAACTTCATCTGATTGTACCTTTCGGACCGGTTTGACCACGCTTTTGATCATATGAAAGTGACTTTGACCACAATAATTCAAGATATGGACCGGTAACACAAGGATGTCAAAAGATTGTATGAGTACACATGATGAAAACATCATATGACAACTTTTACCAAAGATACCACTAATGATTATCAATAAACTTATCAATAAACTGTTATCAATAAACTTTACCAAAATATGTATAAACCGACCACAAGAGTACCAAAAGCATTATAAAACCATGTATCAAAACCACAAGAATCATCAAAACACAAAAACCTTGGCTCTGTACCAATTGTTAGGATCCAAATATTATTGTGTTGATGATTCGGTGGTCTTGGATGATGGAAATACATGTTTGCCATAGTTAGAGAGTTAGTAGAGAGAGAGAGGTGTTCTTGCTAGAGGTTTACAAAAGTATGGAAATATTAGATTGAAAGACCAACTCTTCCATGGATGGAAGGGTATTTATACTTACAAACATAACGACCTCCTATCGGCTGTGGATCGTGGATACAATGGGTAAAGACCCGTCCTTCCTCCACGGTGTTGCACTAAACTATTTTACGCTACTGACTAAATAATTAACTACATAATAACGTAAATAACGACAAGTCTACGAGCTAACTTATGCTAGATAATATTTGGGGTGACCGACTCTTTACTATGGAATTTTCTAATTCCTAACAGTTCGAATCTAACAGGGAGAAAATTAACCCCCTTGTGCCCACGGAGGTTCACCTGAGCCAAATCCGGGCTATCCAAAAGGATAGTCGCCCAGGAATTAGTCGGCTCGCAATTGAAATGCCCCTTTACCGATATGAAAAAAAATTAAAACTTTTCGCAGAAAAGACTTGACTATAACGAACCTCCTGACACCATTAAACAAACTGACAAAACTATATTACAAATCATCACTTGATACCGTTTTTAAATAAAACTAGACTCAATTATCTTCAAATAGCACGACTCCTAATGACTTACGGTTTAAAATATATGATTTTTCGAAGTTGGTCCAAAATATGATATGCATTTAGCGCACTCTGTAGTGGCTAGAGGCCTTAGAAACCCCACAAACAAGACTAATGAACTTAGTTGCGGCTCCGCCCTCGAAACTGTAAACACTATTTAACTTGTCTTTTAGACCCAAAACTCGACCAATGTAGGGAATTATGTTTTGTAAAACAGATTTAAGTATGTTTAAATTTGTTTAGTATTAATTCTGGTAGTATTAGTAGTTAAGTCTGGTAGGTCAGAATTAAGTCTTTTAATAGTTAAGTCTGCCAGTACTAACGGAGTTAAGTCTGGCAAAACTAATAGTTGGTAGCTAAGTCTGTTTGTGATAAAAACAGAATAGTTTGTTAGAGATATATTAGGAATATATATGTACGCGTAAAGATATCTTAGGAAGATATATCTTTACCCTTCTACAAGTCTTGTAGTCAATTAGGGTTTCCTTAGTGTATAAAAGGATCCCTAAGGTATTAGGTTAAAGTACGAGTTGTAAGCTTTAATCTTTGAGCAAAGTAATAGAAAATACGGGTTAGTTATTCTTGTGTTCTTCATACTTTGTGTGTTAAGATTCCGCATTAACACATCAAGATATTGTTAAGAGTTCTTCACATAATAAATTTGGATTTATTCAAGTTTATTATAAGTCATTCAAGGCTACTTAGATCCATAAACATTTGGACCTACAAGTGGTATCGAGCACGTAGAGGACTCTGCGTTGAAGATACACAAAACAAATACTCATTCCAACCGGAAAACATCAATCATGTCCGAGAGACTAAGTGAAAAGGCAACTGAAACCTACTCTGAGCATCACATTGACGAAGAATCCAACCATGAAGAAGGAGCAGATGACTATCAAGCCAAACCAAACCAAATCACTAACACCACAAACATCTCCAACTTGAAGCTTCCACCACTTAAGAAAGATGAATATGACATCTGGGCAATGGAGATGGAGCATTCTTAAAGTACATAGATACTGAAGTTTGGAAGGTGATACAGAAGGGTAACTCTAAAAAGAGAGTTACTAAAGGAAAAGATGGCACTTATACTGTGTTGCCACCTGTCACTTCTGCTGAGATCCTTGTTGTAGAAAAGGAAATGAAGGCCAAAAGCATCCTGCTAATGGCACTTTCCAAGGAGCATATCAGACTTTTTCATGGGATGAATGATGCAAAAAAGATATAGGAAGAAATCAAGGTTATATTTGGAGGAAATGCCAACTCTAAGAAGATGCAAAAGTGTATACAAACAACAATTTGAGGCTTTACTATTTCGCCTGTAAGATTAGAGAAGGGCTATGACAAGTTTCAACAACACATTACAATTGGAGGCCCATGGTGCTTTGGTGTGTCCGATGAGGATGCAAATCACAAATTCCTCGTGTCCTTGCCAAAGAATAATCAAGTCCGGCAATGACCATGAGGACAGACTGAAATCGACACCATATCAATTGATGATCTATACAACAACCTAAAGGTTTTTAACAGGAGATCAATAATGTGTCAAAATCATCCTCTTTTAGCTCTCGGAATCTTGCCTTTTTATCTCATGTCAAGAACGGTACTAACGAGTTAAGTCCGGTAGCGGTTATAGTACTTCCTCAACAAGTACTATAGAAAGAGGAGCACTGCGGGAGTTCTTGATCAAGTTATATACTCACTTTTGCTAGATCATCGAAGAAATAGACTTGCTCAATGAAGATCCGAGCAAATCAATGATCTTGATATTGAAGAGATGGATATTAATTGGCAAATTGCCATGATAGCGATCAGGATGAACAATTTCTTTAAGAGACATGGCAGGAGAGTTCGCTATGATCCAAAGACAACAGTAAGATTTGATAAAAAGAAGCTTGAGTGCTATAACTGTCATCAAACTGGGCACTTTGCAAGGGAATGTAAGGCTCCTGTTGCAACTAATAGGAAAAAGGAGTCTCCTTATTTGAAGAAGGAAGCTGAGAAAAAGGAAGATCAAAAGGTTGGGTTGCTGACTATGGATGGAGGTGCTATCAACTAGGGAGAACATGCTGAGGAATCTACCAGTCACTCTGCTTTCATGGCCATTGGCTCAAATAGTGAGGTATCCTTATGTTCAAAACTATGTGTTGATTCATATAATCTTATTAAAACACAAAGTGATGAACAATTAACTCAGTTGAGAGAACAAGAAGTTCAAATTCTAGCTTATACCAATGCTGTAAAAACCTTAGAAACACAAATATCAAACCTTCAAAAGTAAAATTCATCTCTAAATGAAAACTTAATGTTTCAAGCCAATGAAAATTTTGCTAAAAAGGAAAATCTAAGAAAATATAGAAGAATAGGTGTGAAAGCTCAATAAGAAAGAGATTGGTTAAAGTAGATAGTTAAATCCTGAGGAGAATCTTCTAAAAATCTACACAGGTTAATTAACTCTGGAATAAGCTCTATTTGTAAATTGGACTTAGGTTATCAGATTCAATCAGATAGTGGGGTTTTAAGTTATGAAGAAGAGATGAAACCTGGTGTGTTTGGTAGTCTAGATGAAGATAATGTTGGTAAACCACTTTATAATAGATTTATTAAAACTGATAATTATAAAGGAGTTCCACCACCACTTAATTAAGACTACACACCTAAACCTGAACAACAATTTGATGAGTCTTTAATTGACTACAACAAAATGAGAAGTCCTGAAACAATTGCCTCCAAAGACTATTCCATTGAATTCTCTGCTTGTCAAGTC
This sequence comes from Chrysanthemum lavandulifolium, assembly GCA_022545495.1. Taxonomy (NCBI): domain Eukaryota; kingdom Viridiplantae; phylum Streptophyta; class Magnoliopsida; order Asterales; family Asteraceae; genus Chrysanthemum; species Chrysanthemum lavandulifolium. The sequence continues at coordinate 46,257,361 of CM040244.1, forward strand.
CATGACAGTAAGGGATTTTGTGAGAAGAGTTCTGGCGGAAGATAAGACCAGTGAGTATTCTTCATGTCAATCTAATGACAGTGAAGGACCCACTGAAACTATCTCTGAATGTTCTTTAGAACTTAAGTCTGAACCCATAAGGATTTCTAAACCTGTTTTAAACAATGAGACTTATGTGCCAAAGCAAGCTGAGTCTGTCAAAACTTTTGTGTCTAAACCAGAAAGTGTTAAACCTAGTTGTGTCCAAACCCCTAGGCAACAAGTCAAAATTGAGACACCTAAAGTTGAGAGAAAGAACTGGAATGGGTTAATGCAAAGAGAATTTGGGGATGGATACTCTTTCACATAGAAGATTTGTTTTGTGTATGGAAGCCTAAGTCATTTGATAAGAGACTGTGACTATCATGAGAAAAGAATGGCTAAGGAGGCTGAGTTAAGAAAGAAAATGGCTGTAAACACTGGGAATATGGTAGTTAGATTAGTATGAAATAATACAAATAGAATTAACCATGCAAATCAGTTTGTCATAAGACCAGTATGTGTTAATACTGGTAGTAATTCTATTAATTCTGTTAGGCCAAGGGTGGGTACTGGTGTACAAATTAATTCTGGTAGGCAAAACATTAATATTGGTAATATGTTTAGAGTTAATTACGGTCATGTTAAGTCCGCCAAGCTAAATTTAATTACGGGTATATGAATGTTAAATCGAAACCTACCACCTTCACCCATCCCAAGTTTAGAAAACCACAGGTGAACCAGTTTAATCAAAACTTCATTATGGTTCTCACCACCGTAAGAAGACCCATATATCATAATGTAGCTAAACTGTTTCAATCTTATCTTGCAAGGGTAATTGGGGATCATTAAGCCTTCAAGGTAATGCTTGGAGATGCACCAAACCACACTCCAAGAATAATAGTGGACCATTTTCAGCTTACACTTTGAATTTTCAAGGTCCACAAGGCAGACCCAAGCCTCTACAGGCTTGGGTCCCTATGAGAAACTAATTTCTCTTTTTGTTATGAAGGAACATCCACACCAAAAGTTAGGAAGCAGAGGAATTGTTGATATTGGATGCACTGGGTGATGACTGGTAATAAGGATCACTTGGAGGAGTTTGAGGAAGTCCAAGGAGTTTATGTTACCTTTGGAGGCATCATAGGCTAACCTATGCATAGTTAGAATTTTATGGAAATTTTATGAACATCTTTGTGTTGGTGTGATTTGGTGGTTTTGTGAACATCTTTTAATTTCTATATTTGCTACAATACCATTGGTGTGCTTGAACAATTTTCTTTGGTTTCTCTATGAATTAATTCTGGTAATTTTGAGTTAATTCTTCTTCCTGTGCTCGCTTCTGCTTCTTCATGACATTCACCAAAATCGCTGCCGCCTCGCTCAAATCTTCAATGCGCAACTTGGTAAGCTCAAATACTGCACACAAGAATCGAAAGGATACAAAAGTCTAACTCTCTAATGACATAGTCCTCTCACCACACGGGACCTAATGTCTTGGGCTTTTCATCAACTCTCCTTCATCTACCATAGTCACAATAACCTCCTCTAAAATTGAACAATCGCATATCCCCGACAAGACTCGAACCAGAATAAAGATCAAGGTCTTCACGAAAGGCATTGGTGTCTTCATCTTTTATCTTTTTTTTTTTCTTCTTTTTAATGTGTCCGGGTTTTTTAGTTCTAAAATATATCTTCTTTGCTATGTGTGTGTTTTGAAGAGGAGGTTTTGCTTAATTTATAATTGCTATGGTGTAACTCCCACTTTAACTCCCACTTTAGAGCCACCAAAGCCAAAACAAAGTAATGATGTCTTTTGCTTCCCCATAAACAACTATTAATTAGGCAACCTTTCACATATTTGCCATTTTTTTTCCAAATGCATCCCCCTAAAAAACTCAAATGCTCTTATTAAAAAAATAATAAAGTATAGAGAAAAACACATAAAATAATTATATGTGTATATATAAATAAAAAAGAGGATAAAAACTAGAAACATGATTATACCATTACAAACAACTTGGCAGCACATTTACGATAGACTACTTTAACAAACCATGTTGATAGGCCAGTTGATGAAATGCCTTGTTAATACAAATAAACCATAAAAACGTTTATTTATATTTTACGATCTTCTAATGTTTTGTCGATAACAAACTTAAAATGTTGGGTTCATTCCCAGATAGATCTTATGAGCCTTGAGAGAGTATAGTTGACCTGTGTAATCACAAGAAAACTATGAAGAACCTTTACTAGAATTGTATTTACGCGAAAATAAATAAAATACTCAAGAAGAAAATTAACACTAATTGCTTGATCCTCTATGGATCTATATTAAATCACTAATAATGTTCTTGAAAAACGTACATTAAAACCTAGCCGCTAGTTTCTTTTATACTATCAAGAAACCCTAATTTTGCAGCTTGCCAAACACTCAAAAGATATGCATTATCTATTCCTAATTTATCTCATGCATATCATAACTAAATACTAAATATACGAAACTACATATCCAGAGAAACTATATTACTATCGGTACCACTACTACTACACTATCAAGAGAAACATAAAGTCTATCAACAGAACCATATCGTTAGACCCACTTTACAAAATTCCTAACAATCCTTCCCTAAACTTGAATTTGACTTGGTTAACTTCAAGTTTCCAGATAGATCTTGAAAGTGCAAGAGGATTGATCAAAAACACCAACTGAAGCAAGATGAGCATCCAACAGAACACCTAGAACCACCAGAACAACAATGAAGACCAGAGTTCCATCAGCAAGCATCCTAGATCAGCAGCATCAGGAACCACCAACATCATTAGTAACCTAAGTAGATTGGATGAGCCTTTACCAAGTAGCTACTCACTCTTGGGCTAGCTAGTTCTTGAGTGGAATCATGGCATCACCCTGGTGAACTAGTAACCAGTCCAACACTTAGAACATGAATCAATGGTGTGTTGGAGTACCCTAATGATTTTTGTCAAACCATCACAGCCATCAACGGATTTGACTTGTCTTTACCTGAAGTCGTTTAACTCAGGACTAGTCATGGTGTTCCACTACCTTTACCACAAGCCATAAACTTGTGGGCTAGCCAACTCTTCATCTATGAGGACATGGTGAGTTGAGCACCATACAACTTATTGGCAAGTTGTCAATCATCCAACGGATTTGATATCTCTTTACCAGAGCCGTTTGCTCATGGAGTAGCCAATGTTTGATGTGTGAGACCAGGGTACATTGATAACCCTCTGATTTTTAGTAAATCAGCAACTATCAATAGATTTGAGAATACTTACTAGAGATGTACCCCATGAGTAAGTTAACCCTTTTTCACTAAGGACATGGTGAGTTAAAAACCATATACGAAACCTAAATGTACAACATGATCCTCAAAGATGAAAGTTAGAAAACATACAAGATATATACAAGGTGTTTTTTTTGTTTTTTTTATTTTTATTTTTATAACACTAATTAAGAAATAAAAAATAGAAAATAACAGAAATATATACAATAATAACATACCAATGTTATGCAGATGTATCAACAGAGTCCTCAATAAGCTTATCCTTAATGCGTTTGACTAACTGCTTTGCATTTTCCATATCATTGGCAACTAGAGCAGTAGAAAATACCAACTTATTGGATAGCATTTGCTCCATTAGCCTCACAGAGAGTGGATAACTTAAATCAGAAAATATGTAGAGATACACTCCCTCCCATATCTGCACCACATGAACAGTGGATAAAGGATAAAACGTCCACTGATAAACCTTCCATTCATGTTGACCTTCCCAAACTCTAACTCATTTGCCATCCTGAGATACTGAATCAAACATAACTTGAAGATCCCCAAGCAAGAACAACCCAACATCAGGAGCATCATGAGACTCAAAATATGTAGAGACCATCCCATACAACCTAATGAGATCATCTCTATCCAAAAAATTAAGAATCTTTGTCAGAAATGTAAAATACCTAACTAAGCCATCCTGCCTATGAACAGAGTTGAAATATCCTAAACCACCAAGTCCTGTTGGAGTAAGTTCCCATCTATCCAGCCTAGACCAAACCACTACCTCCTCATCTGAATCATCTTCCTCAAAATCCTTGATAAAGGAACACTCTGAGGCTTGAAGATCAAGTGGCCTAGACTTCCTTTTCTTAGCAACAATTTTCTTTCTACCACCAGGTGTGGAGGAAGGAGAAGACACATTAGACTCTGGGATATCTGAAGCAGGCACTTTGGATGTTGGAGAAGGAATCTCAGGATCAGTGGAAACCACTTGGGGCTCAGAAGAATCCTCACCAATTTCTTCAGCAAAAACATTCTTTGTCTCCATAGAAGTCACAGTAAAGGGAACACTATTAGGGGGAACACCTTCAGGGGTAACCTGTGAGGTATCAACATGTGTCTCAAGAGGTGTAGATTGCTCCTAAGCAGGCTCTTCAGCAGAAATACTACCATCAGAAGAATCATTAAACCGCAATCTCTTGACCTCAGGTCCTTCTGAACTTGAGTCTCTTTTAATGACACAAGATCCCAACACATGTAGTGCCTCCAAATCAATATTAGCCCTTTCAGTGTCCTGTTCCTCCTCTGATTCTGAAAGCACAACTCTGCTCCTTCTCTTGTTGAGCCTAACCTCTAAGTCTGTCACCCTTTTCAACAACTTAACCAAGGTTCCACCAAGTGTCTGCTTAGTCTCCTTTAGCTCATTATGTGTCTCTTTGAGTTGAGCCTCTAAATCATCCACCTTCTTAGCATACCTGTTAATCAAACTAGACATTTCCATTAGAAGATTAGGATCCTCAGCTCCACCAATAGGGTTATCTGAGGTGTTAGGAGCTTCATTGGACCTGGGAGGAGACACATGAAAATCATCAAAAGAGGTGTCATCCTCAAAATTATGTCTAAGTGGACTAGGAGTTTGAACAAAAGATTGGTTAAGATTGACCTCAGTCTCAACAGGATTTGTTCCTGTGATGCAGAGGCAACCACTGGCTCCTCAGGAGCAACAATCACTGGTGATGGTTGGGCAGCAGGTTGGGGTGAAGGTGGTGGTTGTGGGTCATCAGTGGCAACTGATGCAGAGGCATCAACAACAACATTGACACCATGCAACATAGTGGGTAGCAGGGGTCTATGTTCTCCAGCATAATTTGTCTTCATTGTTGCAAATAATTTAGCAGTTCATTTAGTAATGACCCTTGGAGTTTTATCAGAGGTTTCAATGCCTAATATCATTTGTAAAAATCTAGGATACATAAGAAATTTATGTTTGGTATCTTTCATATTCTTAAGCATTTCCTCAAAAATGTATCTCGAAAAATTATACTTTCTACCATGGGCCAAACAGATTATAGCATTTGCAATAGAGTTGGAAAACTGATCCCAACCCCCAGATTTTGGACTGAGACACTGAAGCAGGGTATGGACTAAGAACCTCCACTTAGGGCAAAACTTATTTTTATACCAAATTATTTTCCCATCAAAAGGATACCCTAAGCTGGTTAGTCCAGAAATAATCTCTTCCCTATTGTTCTCAAAGAGACCATCTTCATCATCAAACTGTAACTGAGTCCTAATGAGGGAATCAGTTATCACATACTCTACTCCATCAATGGTAGCCACAATCTCCTTGGTTGAACCAGTGGGAGATCGCTCATGAGCAGTGGACCAAAATTGCTTGACAAGAGAGTCATAAACAATTGATGGAGAGAAAGTAAGAGCATACATGATATTGGAGCGCAGAAGGAAATCAATCAATGAATCATATAAATCACTCCCTTTGGCATGTTCCAGAAATGCAACTTTGTTATGATCCACTTTGTAATCGAGCGTTGCCATTTATATTGAGTGAGAAGATTGAAGATGAGTAGGATTCAAATTAAGAGGGAATTGTGGTGTGGGATATGTCTGATTGACTATTTAAATGAGTTACCCAAAATAGTCGTTTATATTGACAGCAGATTCAGAACAAATCTTTGACCAATTTTGACTTTAAATAAATCCCGAATTATATTCCCATATTTTATCAAAAACCAGCAGCAATGAAAAGTCAACCAGCGGAAACCAAGCAGTCAAATAGCAGAAACCAATCAACTTTTGTCCGTAGTTATCAATCCAAAGCTACCAGCAGAATCCATAGCTCATCAGCAGAAACAACCACAATATCAGCAACACTGAAGAGAGAATCAAATCAAATCTTTGACCCATAACAGTGCCTTAACAGTCTCGAATAAGAACTTTTAGCGATTACCATAACTTCTACCGACCTAAGATTCCAAAAAGCCTATAAAACCAAACCCTTGCAGCAGCAACCATACAAACAAAACACATAACCCTAAGCACCAAAATCGAACAGATAACCATGAGCAATTCTCCAAACCACCCAATTGAACTATCATCATCTGATAGTGAACCAAACTGGCTTAACTACTTTCCTCCTGGTGCATCCAACAGTGTGACTTACATCTCAAGGGAGCCTCCTAGCAAGTCACCATTTTACTACACTTCTTCAGAAGAAGATCTTCCCAATCCTCCTCCTCATGTGGAGTTGGAAATATCCAGTGCTGAGCTCAATGCCATGAATGAAGACACTGATGATGAGGTGAATGATCCAACCTACAAGCCACGCAACTTTAAGCCACTCAATGTTGCTCCTCTTGCCATTCTTCCACCAGGTGCTTCAGTTCCAAATCCTCAACCCTCCACATCAAACCCTACTAAGAGAACCACTGTGATGGGTCTGGCTGCAAAGCTAGTGTGGAAATGGATGGACAGGCGGGGAAAAGAGCATCATATGATGCCTGAGTGGGGAAACAGGAGGCCAGAGAGGAGGCCTTGAAGATTGAAGCCATGGTCTGGAGGAGTGTTGAGTCTGGAGGAATGTTGAGTCATGCTTGTTATGTAATAAGTCTTGTGCTGATGTTACTGCATCTTTGAATGCAGTGTTTTAATGAATAAAAGACTTCTATCCTTTTTCTTTTGTTATCTGTTCCCACTGATTGTTTGTTTGATACTTGATCTGCAAGATGGTTAGAAGAACACAAAACACACAACACAAATATATACATATAATATACAAATATACAAAACTATACAAATTAAAACCTCCCTTTAAACCAGTATCCTCCCCTTAGGCACAATCCTCCCCTCAAACACAACAATCAGGGGTTGATCATGCCTATATGGACAACCAAATATTGAAATCTTGGACCATCAAAAGCCTTTGTTAACAAACCAAAGAACATTTTCATCTCAGATGAATTTTAACCACTTGAATAAGGTGTTTTCATTAGCATCTCGATAAAGTGGTGTCTAATTTCTATGTGCTTTGTTCTTTGATGAAAAACATGATTTTAACAATGCATATTGTACTTTGGTTGTCTATAAAGATTTTAGTGTTCATAAAATTGAACCCATAATCCAATAATTGGTTTTGAATCCAAAGTACCGACCACAACAACTAGCAAAGAAGAACATATTCAACTTCAGAGAAGATGTAGCCACTATGGTCTCGCTTTGCATTGCCAGAGATTAATCTCCTTCCCAAGAACTGACAACCCCCAGTAGTAGACTTTCGATCAAAGTTGGCACCAACATAATCACTGTCACTATAAGCTTCTAACTCAAATGGAGATTCTCTAGGATACCAAAGACCCAATTTAGGTTGGCCTTTGAGATACTTGAAAATCTTCTTGACTACAGTCAAATGGGAAGTCAAAGGAGTGACTTGATGCCTAGAACAAGCACTGACTACAAACATTATGTCATGCCTAGAGGCAGTCAAATACATGAGGGAACCAATCATTGATCTATAGAGATGGACATTAACAACAAGATCTGGTTCATTATTTGACTTAGCCTTAGGAGCCTCATAGGGTGTAGTGGCAGTCCTAACTAGTTCCATATCAAACTTCTTGAGGATGTCATGCACATACTTCTCTTGATGAATGAAAATGCCATCTGATTTCTGCTGCACTTGAAGGCCCAAAAAGAATGTAAGCTCACCCATTGCACTCATCTCAAACTCACTTTTCATCAACTCCTCAAACTCCTCAGACCAAGCTTCTTTGGTAGAACCAAAGATAATGTCATCCACATATACTTGCACAAGAATGATATCCCCGAGCTCTTTTTGATAAAGAGAGTCTTATCAATAGCACCTCTCCGTATCCATGTTTCAAATAGAATGAAGAGAGCCTAGCATACCAAGCTCTAGGTGCCTGATGAAGTCCATAGAGTGCTTTAACCACTTTGTAGACCATATCTGGATTGTGAGGATCTACAAATACTTTTGGCTGAGTGACATACACTTCTTCCTCAATTTCACCATATAAAAATGCACTTTTCACATCCATCTGATAAACCATGAACCCCATGTAGGAGGCAAATGCCAAGAAGAGTCTAATGGCCTCTACTCTTGCAATAGGAGCAAAAACCTCATCATAATCAATACCCTCTTCTTGTCTGTAACCTTGAGCAACCAACCTAGCCTTATTTCTAACCACAATGCCCCTTGCATCCCTTTTACATTTTAGAATCCACTTAGTTCCAATAGCATACTTACCAGGAGGCAACTAAACAAGCTCCCACACATTTTGATTCAAAAATTGTTGCATCTCCTCTTGCATAGCAGCTACCCAATCATCATCTGCCAGTGCCTGTGCAACACTGGTAGGTTCTACTTAAGATAGGAAACAAGCAAGTAGACAATGATGATAGTCTATATGATTGTTCCTATGTTGATCCTGAATGTAATGAGAAAGCGATTCACCAAATTTTGTCTTCGACCGCTTCTAGTTTGCACAAGGAAGTAGGATCACCAATAATTAGGGATTGTGGATGAAATGTGTTAATCCTCTTAGTGACATTTGGACTAACATCAACCGATGTGGCCGATTAGTAAGAGTGGGACCAAAGTCATCATCATAAGAAGAAGAGTCAAAATGCATGTTCTTGACATATGATGAATGCCATCCAATTCGAGAGTCGAATGTTGTGAATTGGCTAAGTCGATGGACTTGGAAATCTGGTAGGGTGTCTACAAACCCAAACAATCGCAGATGGAGTATTGGAGGTAACAAAGAAGAACAACATCACTAGCGTAAGGAACAGAACACAACTAGCAAGATCAACATCGCAAGAATCGACCCATTATCAAAATGATCACCACATTACCAAAGAATGGTACACTACCAAGAAGATCAAAGTTCCTGCGGGCTTCAATAGTAGCCCGCCTTAAGAGTTCCTCCAGATCTTTGGAGAATTCATAACCAAACTTTTCAAAGATCACCTTTTGTCGCATGCTCTTGGCGTTGAAGCTTCACCACTCTTCGCATATCCTAGATCACTTGAAGTAACATCAGAAGCAACTGAGTCCTTGGTACCTGAAAAGTGGTTAGAAGGAAAGGATGGAACAAGTATAAGTTGTTCATCACACTCTGGATCTGACACATCATCTGAGGAACCTGCAATGTTAGATTGAGCATCTTGTGGTTCTGCAGAAAGGTTAGATTTATAACGAGTATAACCTAAATGGTCAGTTAAATAGTCAAGATCAAAGTACCATTCTTGACATGCTCCCTAAACATTTGGCTTGTCCTCCATAAACCTCAGATTCAGTGTCTCTTCAACCCTCTTTGGAGATGTTATAGACCTCGTAAGCTTTACTATGAGTCAATAGCCTACTACAAATCCTCATCGCCTTTCCCATCAAAATTTCCTGTGTGATCACTAGTGTTAAGGATGGTGACATGACAACCAAAAGGCTTAAGGTGGCTAATGGTAGGAATCTTGCCAGACAGAAGTTCATAAGGTGTCCTTTTGTGAGGATTAGTTATCAACACCATGTTCAATACATAACAAGCAGTGCTAACTGCTTCAGTCCAGAACATGGTAGGTAACTTAGAATCAGCAAGCATAGATCTTGCTGCTTCAATTAGGGTTCTATTTTTCCTTTCAGCAACTCCATTTTGTTGTGGAGTCCTGGCAGTGCTATAATCCCTTTTTATCCCCTTTGTAGCACATAGATCTATCAATTTGGCATTCTTGAACTCTGTCCCATTATCACACCTAATGGCTTTAACCTTCTTGTTCAACTGATTCTCTACCAGAGCAATAAAATCTTGAAGAATCTAGAATGTTTCATCTTTAGTCCCCAAAAAGAATGCCCAGCAATACCTACTATAATCATCAGTAACCACCAAACAATAGTATTTGTGATCAATGCTTCTGATAGATGTAGGACCAAAAAGATCCATGTGTAGAAGCTTCAAAGGCTCAGAGATAGTTCTAACAGCAGTAATGGACTTATAGGAAGCCTTGTGTTGCTTTCCCTTGTTACAAGCCACACAGGTGTGCTCATTAGTAAAGACCTTGGAAGGAAGTCCATTAACTAACCCAAGTTTAGCTAGCTTGTTGATTGTTTTGAAATTCACATGAGCCATCCTTCTATGCCATTTATTAGATTCATCCAAGGATGCTTTGGCCACCAAACAAGCTAAATTACCATCAGGATGAACTTCATTGAGATTGAATGTATATAAATTATGTTTCCTTGGCACCTTCAGAACAACTTGACTATCATCAGGTATCTGGAAATCTTTTGAGAGAACAAGGCATTCAGTATTAGTGAACAACACATAGTTTTTCTTGTCACAAATTTGGGACACAGAAAATAGATTGAATTTTCTCAATGCTTCCACATAATACACATTCTCAAAATCCAGCTGGGCAGTTCTAATAGTTCCCTTCCCTGTGATTTTACCATCTCCTCCTCCAAAAGTAATAGTACCTCCTTGAATAGACACAAAGTCATGGAGTCTGTCTCTGTTCCCTGTCATACTCCTAGAACAACCACTATCAACAATGCCTAAATCTTTATTAGAAAGAGGATCATCCTACAAGATAAAAATATACAACAATATTAGTATACATGGAGACCCAAGTCATCACTGACTTGGGCCTGCCTTTGTGGATCATATTAGATAAACCCAGATTGATGAGATCCACTATTGTTCTTGGAACCCTCATAAAAGATGGTCGATTGTGTGTCCAAGAGCAACTCACGAGGGCTTAACAAAGCAAGATCCCACCTTGCCCCTTTTATATAATGGGTCATTATTAATGTGCCTCGTATTCATTTTGAAAATAAGCACTTGTTGGTCTCAGTATAATGGCCTATAAACATTTCTTTTCCAACTAGATGAAGATGACATGTCAAGAAAGAATCGGGTTACCAACAAAGAACTAGTCTACCAAAGAGAAGTGGTCTACCAAGAAGAATCGGTCTACCAAGAGAATTGGTTCTCATTGGTCCTCACATGTGTTCTAGAGGGAACAAATGGAGGAATGTTGGTCACATTATTCCATACAGATCTATTTCTTTGTTGATAAGTACAAAGATTCATCTGTTTCTCATAAAAATCACAATCTTTGATAAGATGAAATGCACTACCACAAACAAAACATGATTTCTTCTTAAAATGCTTGTTCAAAACAGAATAGTCTTATCACAAATGTAATTATTCAAACCACAACCAAAATCATAATTGTTTTTAACAAAATCAATGTAACAAGAAATGTTTCTAAAAGAAGTCATCTTTGTAGAAGATTCTTTAACAACAACTCTTGGGGCATGGTGAACGGTAAAGGCTTGGGAGAGGCGGACTTTGAAGACTCTTCATTTGAATCACAACCGCATAGTCTTTAGATTGGGTCTCAAGTCCCGAAGAACAAGAGACAAAAGTATTAGATTCATCGCCAGTCGACAAGTCATTGGACTTTTGACCATAGATCATATGTGATTCATCCGAGTCTCGAGTCTGGGTCAGGTGGTCCGACAATACCATTTATGGAAGAAGGAACCGAATGCATTTCACCATGTTTTACAAAATTAACATGTTTTCTATATTTATCTTCCTCTTCATCGGATGTGATTAAAACACTATATTCATTAGGGTCATAAAACTCATCAGATTTAATATAATCCTTGAACCCTAACCCCATCTTAGTTTTAACAGACATAGAGCTATTCCACAGCTTATCTAGGTTTTTAGCCTGTTCTTGCCACTGATTATGTCTAGCCACCTCTGAATCTAAATTAGCTTGAAGACCCTCTTTTTCAGCAACAACCTTTACATATTCTTTCTTATTAAATTTTAACTTATTCGTGGTGTTCTCCAAATCTCTTTCTAAAACATTAATTTTCTCTTCAAGAGCCAATTGATTTTGTTGGTACCAGGCCTTTTGTTTTTCTAAAGCTTTAACAGTTTTTGTATATGCTTGTACCTGAATAAAATATTCTTTATATTTATCATTGACATCATCAAGTTCACTTTTGAGAGCATCATATTTAGCATTACACCCAAATATACAAGTTTGTACCTGAGAAGTGATGCCCATCATAGCAAACTCTCCAACAGTATCAGCAATCAGTCCAACCCGAGGCTTTTCATCCTCACCATCATTCACATGATCATCCCAGTCAACCCTTGACTCCAAAGACAGCAAGGCTGTAGGTTTCACCTCCTCAACTTCCTTGAGCTTGTATGCATTATACCTTCTTCTGTCACCTCCCTTCTTGTCTGGACATTCTCTAGCAAAGTGACCAAGTTGGTTGCATTCAAAGCACCTAATCTTCTTCTTGTCAAACCTGGCTGAATCTCTCCCCCTGTAGCCAAACTTCCTCCCAGAGTTCTGCTCAAACCTGTTGACCTTCACAAAAAGCATGGACATCTGCCATTTGAGGTCCATCTCCTCCAAATCCCATTTAACCACTTGTTCAAAATCTTCATAGGCCAACTGCTGTTGGTCTTCAGTTTCAGAAACAAAAGAGTAAAGCACATCCTCTATCACAGAGTTGGACCTTGGTTTTCTTGTAGAAGAAGTGTGTGTTTTGGTTGCTGCTGATGAAGAAGTGGGAATTTCAGTATAAGACACCATTGTGTTAGCACTAGTAGCACTAACAAAAATTGAGTGTGTTAGAGATGGAGAATAAGAAGAGTGACCCTTGATATCAATTTCAAGAGATCTCAGCTTGTTGTATAAGTCATCAAAGCTTATATAATCAAGGCCTCCCTTTGCCTTGAGAGTGAGAGCAACCTGCCTCCAGGAAGAAGGTAAAGCACGAAGGAATTTGAGATTGCATTCCTCATTGTCAGGTTTAGATTTCATCTGATTAAGCTGGCTGAGGATTTTCTGAAACCTATCATACCCCTTATGAATCCCCTCTTCTTCAAAGATTGAAAATTCCTGAAAGTTTTGCTTGAGCATAGACTTCCTCATTTTCTTGTACTCATCGTTTCCTCCAAACCTTGCTTTTATTCCTCTCGGATCTCTCTTGCATCATCCGATGGTAAAAGTCACTCATGTGCTCATCTGGAAGAGCTTGAAGCAAGGTAGTCCTCGCTTTGGTTTCCTCTCAAGAGCAACTGCTCAAAGACTTGTTGTGGGTGGAAGTATTATCAAATTCCCATCAGGATCTCTTCCAGTAGCCTTCTTACTATTGCCTTTTAGAACAATGTTCCAGAGATTGACATCCATGTGGGAGATATAATTTTCCATCTTCATGGCCCATATGTCATATTCGTCCTTCTTTAGGTAGGGGAATTTTGAATTGGTGTTGGACATGGTGGTGACCACTTGCTGAATAGTGGACTGGGTGTTTGATGGCTCAGGCTATTCATCATTGTCTGAATTTTCTGAATGTTTTGATGATGGCATTGTAAAAGTGAGATTTATGATTTTGTGAAAGAGAGTACGATCGTCTTCTTTGAAAGATTCTCACCAGGCTCTGATACCACTTGTTGGGTTCAGTCCCAGATAGATCTTATGAGCCTTGAGAGAGTATAGTTAACTTGTGTAATCACAAGAAAACTATGGAGAACCTTTACTAGAATTGTATTTACGCGGAAAATAAATACAATACTCAAGAAGACAATTAACACTAATTGCTTGATCCTCTATGGATCTATATTAAATCACTAATAATGTTCTTGAAAACGTTCATTAAAACCTAGCCGCTAGTTTCTTTTATACTATCAAGAAACCCTAATTTTGCAGCTTGCCAAACACTCAAAAGATATGCATTATCTATTCCTAATTTATCTCATGCATATCACAACTAAATACTAAATATACGGAAACTACATATCCGTAGAAACTATATTACTATCAGTAGCAACTACCACTATCAGTAGGAACTACACTATCAATAGAAACATAAAGTCTATCAGCAGGAACCATATCAGCAGGAACCCACTTTTACAAAATTCCTAACATAAAATCATTTTAACGAAACAAATAAAATACGTAAACTGTTTGAGCCAATAGTTTTCTAACACACTTACGTTTTCACATAAAAACAAGTATAAATGATTTTATGATTTAGTAATACATATGTACAACAACTAGTGTTTACATAACTTTGATGATGTAAATAGCTCACACTTCCGAGACGTGTCAAGCCCTTCACCGCGAAGGCCCAAGTTAGGATTCCAAATATCCATAGGGCCAAACCATTCGCTGGCAAAAGGTTACCTAAGGAATTCGCCATTCAAGCCCTAAGCCCCTGGTATGGTCGACGAAGGAACAATGGATAAGGAACCTCCCGACTTAGTCAAACCCACGATCTCCTCTCTCTTGGCTTCCCGTCAAGTCCGAGAACGTGGGTCACTAACCCTTAGCGTTACCCACAATCATGGACGCCCCATGATCTCCGATATTCAAGCAGTATGCTCAACCCTATTTCATTCACTATAAATAGGTCGGACGGGCAATGGATTATGGGATGCTCATTTCACACTCATCTCTTTACTTCATACACTTATACAACCATAACTCATACTTACTCACGCGCAGAGGTGGTTCGCAGGTCCCACCTGCAATCACTTAACGAGTGTCTTAGTATTTCTTATTCTCGTGTTACAAAGTAGTCTTGGCTGAACACACACCCTCATTACTTTGATCCTCATCGAGCCCCGGTAGTGCAATCTTTTGCACAATCAATGTGGCGCCATCCATGGGACCACAACCATTAGTCCCAGAATCACCCAGTCCCACAATACCTTAACCAACTATGCTACTTTTCCCAAGATGGAACCAGGAAGAGAAGATTCACTCCACCAGTGTTTCTACTCGTCCCACTCACCACAACCAACACCGATAACCTCGCCCCATAACAACCTCAACCTTCACCACACGATCTCGCTTTGGAAACTACTCCCGCATCACCAACATCCGCTAACCCTATTCCGGACATCATCCCGCCTCAGAGGCAAACTTTGAGGCCTTAGATTCTTGCTAGGGCTCACAAGAGACAAGTTCGTGAATACGTAAATGAAGAGGGAGTTGGAATACTCCAATGAGGAGTATGACGAGGAGATTGAAGTGGAGGACGGGCCTCAACCTATGGGTGGGACGCCGCCCTACGAATGGTTCCCTCCGTTAAGGTCAAATGGAAGGACGCGGTTTTGAAGAAGGACCTGAGGAACCGAGTAGAAGGGACAATGCATGGTGAAAGAAGGAGCGAGAACCCAACGGAGGAAGCAACCCAAGAGGAAATGGAGGGGTAAACCTCGCCTCCTCTTCTAGCAAAGACATTTGGGAAGAAAGGAGGAGTTCCAAGACCACCCTCTTATGTTTCGAGTATCGTAGATCCATCTACCTACTCCAACATGAACCAATTACCCCTCTAGGATTGAATCCCTACTTACCTACTCAAACCTACAACACCTACCTCCAAATGGTTCAATCCCAAACCGTAATTATCTCAGCAGATGCCCTACGGATGATTCCTACACAATCGATGGAATATAACCTTTGTACCAAACTTCCACCGCATACCCTACCTATTCACAGCCATTTCTAACCCGATAACCCTACACTGCTTATCCACCTCCGACAACCCTTATGGTGCCAAAGTCTCGGAGCTTGCACACCCTTCGTGAAATGGATCGAGGATCACCTTTACCGACGGCCAAGATGCTCACATATAGGCACCTACGATGGAAAAGGTGATCCCGATAACTTTCTCCACTTATTTGAAGGCGCTATCAAATGCAAAAGTGGGTCATGCCGAGCATGCCATATGTTCACTTACACGCCAGAGACTCCGCAAGAATATGGTGGAACGGATGTAAGCCGGGAAGCATCATGAGTCTAGATGATCTTTAGGCTAAGTTCCGCTACACTTTAGCCAGCCAGGCACAATTAAAACTCACTTAACCGCACACCATCAAACAGGGACAACGAAGGCACGAGGGCTTCACGTGACACACCGATGAAACTTTGCGATTCTCGGTCTACACGAAGATCGAGGATCTCCAGCCAGACATGGCCTCCAAACTCGAAGCTTGGTGGAATTCTCGCCCACCGATCTTTCCACCACCTACAAGGCCTTGATTGAGAAGGCTTACACCGGATCGAGTCTAAGGAGGTAGAAGAAACGGGCTCCAATAGAGCCAAGGAAGCATCCGACAAATTTCTGAGGGTCCTCCCGGAAGGATCCAAAACAAGAAGAAGAACAGATCACTTCACCCCTACAACAAAGGTTTCGAACCATGGATTTCGCAAACTTGGTTAAGTCTCCCGAGAAATCCTAGCAAAGAGAAGGCCGCAAAATCCTTCGATCCCCACCCTGATGATAACACGAGGCAAGGCCGAGACATGTCCAAGTACGCCATTTCCATGAAGATCATGGACATGACACTAACAACTGCAGGAATTAAAGAAGCAGATCAAGAGGCGGCACGATCCGGACGCTAGCACACCGGTCAAAGGCATAAAGAAGGGAAAGGACAAATTCTCGACACTCACCGGGAGAATGGAAGGGAACAAGAAGGAAACTACGCAGAAGTTCGATACTAATGGTACACAAACGCGATACCACTTTGAAAAGGAAGGAAGGTAAGAAGAGCTAGAAGTGTAGGGAAATAACCTTTCCCCACATATTAGGCGTACACCTTCGACCGATCCCGTGATCATCAAGGTACACATATCCAACAGAAGTGAACCGAGCGTGATATGGATTGCGTAAGCTCGCGAAATCATCTACGAGCATTGTTTCCTAAAGCTCAATTCATCTATACGCTCACGAGGGTCGACTCGAAAGCACCGCTAGTAGGGTTCTCTCGTGAACACTCATGGCCTCCGGGAGAAGTACCGCTGGAAGTCACCATAGGCAAAGGCCCCTTTATCCCGACGGAGACACTCATTTTCATAGTAAGGTCGATTCTCCTTATAATTTATTAATAGAGAACAAATATGCAAAAATGGGAATTGTTGTTTCCACTATACATGTTGCTATTAAGTTCCAAACCCTCTTCGGAGTAGGAACTGCTCATTCTAGTTATGGAGCGGATAAGGGTGTATATGGTGTCAAAAGATCGAGAGAGAACTGAGGAGCCTCCGATGGCAATTTTAGTTGTACAGATGCAGAGAGCGAGTTGTCGTAAACCCTAGCTATCCCGAATGATGGTGGTAGTAGGGAAGCAACTCCTGCCAATTTCGCGAAGCTCACGTAATCACATACTAACCTTGATGTCTTTGCTTGGAAATATTCTCGACATGACAGTGTTCCAAGAACATTGTCGATGATGGACAATTCTTCGAACGGAGCATAAACTCAATGAGTACAAGCACATTGAGCCCATAAAGCGTAAAAAGAGAAGCCTTGCCTCGAGAGAAACGCCGCAGCTTGCAAAGAAGTTGATGAACTACACAAGCAGCATCCCGAGGAGGTTAAATACCAAACTTGGGTGGCCAACCCGTGTTGGTAAAAAGAGCGACGGAGGGTGGCGATGTGCATGGATTTCATCGACATCAACAAAGCATGCCCTAAGGATTGCTACCCCACCCGAAATCGATCGAAGGTAGAATCCTTGGCAAGCTCCTGTTAAAATGCTTCTTAGATTCCTACAAGGGTACCATCGATCCGATGGCCGTGGAGGATGAGGAAAGACAACCTTCTACACAAGTAAAGGTGTTCATCGTTACAGTAAAGATGCCCTTCGGTTTGAAGAACGCAGGGCTACTTACCAACGCCTCGTAGATAAAGCCTTCAACAAATGAGACAGGCAGAATCTCAAGCCTACGCTGATGACATGGTTATCAAGAGTAAGACCGAGAGGACCTACCTTGATGTACAGAAACATTCGATCAGCCCGGCAATCAACATGAAGTCAACCCTAAGAAATGCTCCTTCGTGTCGAGGAAGGACAATTTTAGGACATTTGATCACTAATCGTGGATACGAGCTAACCCCTAAGGTCAAAGCCATCTCGATCTCCAAGCCCCTAAGTGTCTTAAAGATGTGCATAGCCCGAATGGAAGTTGGCAAATTAAGTCGATTTTTGTCGAAGGAGCCGACAAGTCCCTACCCTTCTTCAAGACACTCAAAGGATGCGCGGACAAGAAAACTTTCCAATGGAGACAGATCAAGTAGTCTTTCGTAAGATGAAGGAGTTCATTGAATACTTCCAACACTTACAGCCCCAATCAAAGGCGTAAGTGTTGTTTATGTACTTGGCATCCTCAAAGCAGAAGTATTAGCGCAATTCTTATGGCCGAGAGAGAAAAGCGATGATCCTAATTTACTTTGTTAAAGGTGGTCCCACAGGAGCGGAGGTCAACTACCCAACCTTGGAGAAGTTAGTGCTCGCTTTAATTTACGTAGCAAGGAGGTTCACGCTATTTCCGTGCCCACCTAATTACGGCCTTAACCGATAAGCCACCAAGGATCTTGTCTAAACCTCGAAAAGTCTAGAAGGGTGGCTAAATGGGCTATTGAACTCTGGAGAACACGAAATCGAGTTTAAAGGACGAGTTCTATCAAAGGGCAAATCCTGCGCACTTTTTGGCGTAAACACCTTCCGGACCCGATGAAGAAAAGGAAAAGCCCAAAGCTAATCTTTCTCAAGTGCAGTTGAATGGAAGCTTTACACGATGGAGCATCCAGCCCGATAGCTCCGGAGGTGTCTAATGTTAGTCATCCCAAGGGAAGGAGATACATATGCTCTTCGGTTGAGTGCGGCCACAAACAACAAGCGGAATAATGAAGCGCTACTAGCAGGACTCACTAGCCAAAGATATGGAGGTCAAAGCTCTCGCGGTCTTCGAGATTCCCAATTGGTGGCAAACCAAGTGATGTGTACCTACGAAGCAAGGCAACCCACATCAAACAAGATTTGAAAAGACAAAAGAGATGCTCGAAAACTTCAACTCTTACACCATCCAACATGTTCGCCGCAACTGAAACAAAAGGCAGACGATTAAGCAAGCTAGCTTCCATGGCTTTCGCCATCTCACTAAGGAGGTTCTCGTGGAAGTCCTTCCCGAAAGATCCATCGTTTCAAAGAGGTCGCCGATGTGATTCACGGGAAGAAGAGATATGGATGATTCCCATGCGGAATATTTGATAATTGGTCTTCTCCCAAGATCCCAAGCTTGCAAGAAAGATTGGGGTTAAGTCTCCGAAGACTGCCAATAGGGGAAACCCTATATAGGAGGTCGCTTTTATCACCTTGGTTACGGCGCGAGGCCCTAAGCAAGCTTCGAGCATCATAGTCAAGTCCATGAAGAATCTTGCGGTCTCCATGCAGACCTCGCCAGCTTGTCTCAAGATAATGAAGTTGGGCTACTATTGGCCTTCGATGCACAGTGGACGCAACCGAAATCATCCTCAAGTGTGAAGCTTGTCGACACTCAAACGCTCCAAAAATGTCAAGCAAGATATGACAAGTGTGACATCCGTGTGGCCCTTCTCCCAGTGGGCATCGATATTGTAGGCCTATGCCTATAGCTCCCGGAGGAGTCAAGTTCTTGCTAGTAGCGATCGACTACTTCACCAAGTGGTGGAAGCAAACCCCTAGTCTCGTGACAGAAGACAGATCGAGAAGTTTGTATGGGAACACATTGTGTGCAGATTCGAGTACCCCACATCATCATATCTCGACAATGGGAAATAGTTTGTCGAAGGAGTCTTCTATGATTTCCGCCAAGGCTCAACATAAAGCAATCCTCGACATCCGCTCATCACCCACAAGGTAATGGACAAGTGGAGGTTATAAATGAGAAATCATCAAAGGATCGAGAAAAGGCTAGGTCGAACTCATCATGGATGGGTGGGACGAGCTCACAAGTCTTATGGGCTCACCCACATCCTAAGTCAAGCAACGGAGAAACCCCTTCACCCCAACATACGGAATGTATGGTCATCCTTCGAACTAATTGTACACACGGAGCGTGTGGCAACGATGATGCCTCCCAAATGACGATAGGATCGGGGAAAACCTTGATCTCCTGAAGAAAGGAGAGAAATAGCCCATCCGAGAAGCAATACACAAACATAAGATCAAGGCTACTATAACAAAAGGGTCGACCTTCCACTTTAAGCCCGGAGAATATGTACCGCACCTCAACAAAGGTAAGCAAAGCAGATTATCGGGAAAACCGGGACCAACTTGGGAAGGACCCTACATGGTAGCTAGGTTACCTACGAAATGGAGCATACAACCGCCACTCTTCCTGAGAACCCATCGATGTAACATGGAATGGTACGAACCTTCGAAAGTTCTATGTTTAAGAAGTACTTTAACTTTTTCTTGTAATCAAAAGCTTCTCAAGGGAAAGCACACATTATTGGTAGTTGTTTTAGTTTTCATTTCAAGAATGATGTAATCCTCCCTACCAATTCAATGATAAATAAGATATTTCCGACAAATCTCTTGCTTTTCTTAAACACAAAGATTTGTTCAACCAAGTCGTTAATGAGTTTCAATGTCGAATGGCTTGAGGTGTAACATATGCCTTATTATTCAAAGCCAACTTAAACATTCACATTAACTCTCCTAGTAGATTTTGGCGCTTGTAAAAATTTTTTAACAAAGCCATGCTATGTAAAGGATCCGAGATAGAGTGGGTCACGACCGTCAATGGTCAAGTTGGCCATTATATTCTTGGTGTTGTAATTTACACACAATGAGGTTGTTGAACCTTAGGTTGTAAAACTTAAACGCCGCAAAATGGCGTAAGAGAAGTTTACATACCGCATAAGGAGCCTAGACTCATTAAATTGTTTTTGGCCCATGGCCATACATCACAAGCATTTAAATTGTTTGGGAAACAAGAAACACATTGTCACATAAAATAAATTGTCTTAAGGGTACATGCCCCTTTGAACCAAATTACTGCTAACAGAGTACCTTCATTCTTGTTTCTTTGGAGAGGAGGAGGAGGGTTGCACCGAGACCGGCTTAGTAGACATGGTCTTCTTGGTTGAGTGGTAGGCTTGAGCTTCGAGGTTTCTAGAGTGAGATCTTCGGGGTGCCATTGATCTTTGGTTGCCTCGTAAAGGAAGGAGTACTGCAGCTTGCAATGCATTTCCCGCCTCATCATATTCAAATTCTCAAGTGGGACGGTAGCATTCAATCTGAGAGGTCCACAGGCTTACCTATTTTGGCGACCTCCTCCGAGCCAAACACCGTCCATGAAATAGGGTGACTTGATGACCTTCCACATCCGAGCTCCTAGCTCGTCACTATGATAGAGTTCCATGGCTATGTAAGGTACCACCTTCAAACAACTTCCGACGGTCTTTCTCTCGCAGATCTTATACCTCATTTGCAGTGCCATCGATCTCCTCCCTCAACTTTACCTCTACCTCTCCAAGCCTAACCTTCTCACTTTCCAACCCAACGACTTAGCCTCGAGAGCAAGATTCGACCAAATGAGAGTAATAACCTTGGCTTCTTCCAGCTTGAGATTGCTATGCCCACACCAATCGAGCTATCTTTTCTCAAGGTCTTGACGACGGGTTCTTCTCAACGCCCTCAATCTTGTCACACTTTGCTTCCAACCGCCACGGTTCGAGCAACCCTCGGTCTGGCATTCAGTGATTATCCATCACCGCCGCAACCCCATTATCATGCATGTCATGAACTTCTCAATGGACATGTTCTCTAGCATACTCTTCCACCGTGGAGGGTCACATGTTCAACAATCCGATGACAAAGTTAAGGCATTTGAAGCTCCTTCGTCTTTGAAGACCTACGAGCAACAAAATATACACAAGTTAGCATAACAGCTATATTTTTACCTTCACAATGTCTCATAAGATGTAAATACTTACCATGAACCCCAATGGATTCATCAGCAATTGGCGTGACTTGATAAGCTTTCGCCTCTGTACTTTTATGCTTCACAACTCTACTTCCAGGTAGGCGGAGATTCTTCCTTTTGTTGGATTTCACACCTTGGTCACGTCCTTTCCTACTCTTTAGCCCATCGCCTATTCCTCGCTGAGCAATGTTCTCCACCGCTTGGGATGTGACCGCCACAAACATTGTGGGAGTTCGATGAAATAGCTCGCTTCTAATGCTTACCTCATTGTTATTCACAGATGTTGAAGGGGAGCCAACGCCATAAGACTCCTCAACCTTTCTCCGCAGTGCATGAAACTTAAATCTTCATCAAATTCTTGAACATGAAGTTTCCGAATCACATCTCTCGCAAAATCAAGCAAAAGAAATAAATATCAATACATTGGTCCTATTTAAATAAAAGTGGATAAACATACTTTTTCCTTGGTATATGATCATAGGCTTCTTGGGAGACCCTCCCAACTCGAGCAATCCCACCATGTATAAGATGGCTTCAGGAATACTTGCATATCCACGTGGATACTTTGCCAAACGCAGTAACAAGGATTACTCCAACCTCGTAGGTAGGGGTCATTATACCGCTTAGTATTATAACTATTCTCTTTGTTCAACAAATGAATATGTGGGGAACAATAGTGTCTTACACGAGAAAAAGCTACCTTCCAACTCGATATGTTTGTGTAAACTTTTCAAACAGATTGGTACATCCGATCAGTCTCTTTTGCTAGAATCAACCAATTGCCCCCCGGTACAAGTTCAAGAATCCTCTTAAAATCACAAGGTTGGTTCATATCCGTAGGCTTTGCACATTACTATGAATGTAGTCAATTTGGCAAACCCAAAGGGATTAAACCTAGAGATGTGAACTTTGTAGTATTGCATAAACTCTAAAATCGGTGGATGTAATGTAATCCTAAGGTTCGAGTGACTAAATGCATGTGTATACAACCCATCACGAAACCTGTAGGAGCATCAAAGATACCCCGAGAAGGTTTGGGTAGCATCACTTTGTGTTCTAGTGGGATGGGATAATCGGCTAAATGATCATGTAAATCTTTAGCGCACAAAGTACACTTCGTTGTTTTATAATAAACTTGAATCCATGTTTTATCTTTCACAAAATGACAAGAAAAGAGAAGCACTTACTTTGTTTTCAAGATGGTGTCTGGAAAAGGTTATCAAGGTAAATTAGACGAAGAGAGTAAATGAGCTAGGGTTTTATCTATCCTCTTTTATACTCTTTGCCTCTATTATCTACCATAACGTGTCCCCACATTTACTCTTATCCGTGTAGATTTTAAATTTTAAAATAGAGAAGACTTTTGGTCTCCGGGTATTATGGGAAGTTGTGATTCTGTGGCGGGCAAGGATAATGATTAATTAGCATTTATTGCGTTTAGTTAGTTCTTGCAGCTTTTCTTCCAATTAGTATGTTTAATAGCGGGATGGTGTTTTTGAAGCATATAGTCGAAAAGCAATGCCTCCTTGCTCATATGCATCACTTTCGACCGGGGCTTGATGATGTACCCTCGAGTAGCTCAAGGACACCTCCGAGACGGTCAAGCCCTTCACCGCTAAGGCCCAAGTTAGGATTCAAATATCCATAGGCGTCAAACCATTCGTTGGCACGAAGGTTACCTAAGGAATTCGCCATTCGAAGTCCTAAGCCCTTCTGGTATGGGCGACGAAGGAACAATGGATAAGGAACCTCCCGACTTAGTCAAACCCACGATCTCCCTCTCTCTTGCTTCCCGTCAAGTCCGAGAACGTGGGTCACTAACCCTAGCGGTTACCCACAATCATGGGACGCCCCATGATCTCCGACATTCAGCGTATGCTCTCAACCCTATTTCATTCACTATAAATAGGTTGGACGGAAATGGATTATGGGATGCTCATTTCACACTCATCTCTTTACTTTCATACACTTATACAATCATAACTCATACTTACTCTCACGCCGAGGTGGTTCGCAGGTCCTACCGCGCAATCACTTAACGAGTGTCTTAGTATTTCTTATTCTCGGGATACAAAGTAGTCTTGGGTGGAACACACACCCTCATTACTTTGATCCTCATCTAAGCCTGGTAGTGCAATCTTTTGCACAATCAACTTGTATATACTAAAATGGGTAAAAACTAACAAATGGTATTGACCCATAACCCATGGTTTTATCCAAACCATTTGAGTAGGTACATTGAACCCATGAGATACATTGTATCTAATAAGAAACCCATGGATCAACCCATAACCCATAACCAAAAATACCCATGGGTAAAGAGGAGCGTCCCACTGATCCCTAGCTTTACGCTAGCCGGATCCCTTGTGGGAGGGATCCATGGGATCCGGGGAACAGTAAATTTTCTCCTTTATAAATAGTAAGGCATTTCTTCCTTTTGGCTCACCACTTTCACACATGCTTTCTCCAAGTATTGTACCTCTCTAACCACTGATCCTAAGAGATCTTTCTATGTAGTTTGTCTTTTGCTTTTGTGTGATTCTCTAGGTTCCTCTTAAAGGCGAGATCACCACTTCTTGAAGTCGAGCAAGCTCAAGTCCATGAGTTGCCATGCTTCGTCATCATCAAGACAACGAAGGTTCTCTTGTTGATAGTTCTTTCTTTCTCTATAGAGATGTTGTGTTGAAGGCATTAGTGAAGGATGCTGAAAGATTCAAGACGAAAGCATTAGTAAAAGGTGCTTAACGTCCGTGTCAAAAGCATTGGTGAAGAATGCTAAAGGTATCAAGTCAAAGGCATTAGTGAAGGTTTCCTAGGAATCAAATCAAGTGGCATTAGGGAAGAATGCCTAGGTCGTATAATTGATGAGGTGCATCGTTATACATATAAGTTTTAGTTTGGTTCCAAGGATGGTGATATCCTTGATGGTGTTGTAACAAGGAGTGGATCTCCTTAAGATTTGGTGTTGTGTTGTGATGGGTAGTAGTTCCTCCCTAGTAATGGAACTAGGTGCTTAGCCTAGTACCTAATAAAGGGTAGGCGACGTTGTGGTAGGTGTAGTTTACCTTGGAGTGAAAGAACTAGGTACTTAGCCTAGTACCTGATAAAGGGTAGGTGATGTTGTGTAGGTGTGGTTCACCTTAGAGTGAAAGAACCTGGTGGGTAGCCTAGCACCGGAAAAAGGGTAGGCGACGTTGTAAAGGCTTCTCCACCATAAGGAGTTGGTGTAGTGATTACGAACTCTCGAGTAGGTGACTCGAGGAGTGGAGTAGGGCAAGGAAGGTGTCCTTGTAGCCGAACCACTATAAATACTTGTGTCGTGGTGATGTGCTTCTTACTCTTTGTCTTTCATTACATGTTTATATATCTATCTATCAACGTCAAACATAAACAACCAAATAGATTGACATAAGTCGATCTAAATATTTAAAAGGAAAGTTTTAAATTGGTAAAACTATTCAACCCCTTTCTAGTTTTCCACAATTGGCATCAAAGCTTCGTTAATATTTTCCTTCTCACACATGAATCTGGAGATTCCAAGAAGATCACAAAGCATTTCATCTAAATACTTCTTCTCTTAAAAAGAATATTTAGCAAAGGTATGTTTACTTCTTCATTAGCTAGCTTACATGATTATGTTCCTATTTGTTTAAATAAACTACTAGTCTCTTGAAAAAGTCTCTCTTTCGTCACTTTCCCGACTTACTCATCATCGGGAATAGTATTCCTTTTGATTTCATCAAACTAACGCCGTCGTGACAAATGGATCCTTGATAATAAATTTATCAAATCACATCGACCAAAACATCTTTTATTTGAAACATTTAAGCTAATTTTGTTACGTAAGCTAGTTTATAGCCTACTACAAAATTAAAGCCAAACAACCCTTCTTCTGTCTACAGGAGCCAGATCCCTCTAGTTGTACTAGCCAGATCCCAAATACAAGGGATCCGGGGGAACCATAGAACAGAACAAAGCTATACGCATTTCAAAAACATCACAGACCAGTTTCCCTCTCCCCACATAACACAAAAATGACTCAACAATTGATTTCATCCTCATAGGACTCCAAACCCTCAATTATTCCTCACTTGAACACCATTGTAAGTAATTACACTAACTTGTTCTAATTTCCATCATCCTCATCCTAGGGTTTATGGTTACACAATTTCTAATCAATTAATTCAATTAGGGTTTTTAAATTAATCATTAAAAAGGGCTTTTAACACAATTAGGATTACACTTTGTTCACAACATTGTTAATACAAATCAAAACCATAAACCCATCTCAACTAATTTTACCTAATCAGATTATTTTTGTTTCTAGGACCAACCATTCCTAAAGCCACTCAACAAGACCACCATGATACCGTCCATTACCTCACCCATTACTATCGGGAAGAAGGGTTATCAAAAACCGATCATAAAGTCTTCAAAAGACTTGAAAAATGACTCATTTGCGAAGGTCGTGTAGTCAAGGAATGTTTCCTTGAAGACACCGACACTCATCAAGCTTTCTCGGCAATCAACTTTGATTGTCTTCTTGACATTGATGAACAAATTTGCCTAGTTTTCATCTTTGAATTCTATAAAAGCATTAGGATCATTCGAAACACCGATGATAGTATTTCAATCGCCTTCATTATCAATAAACAAAACTACACTCTACCTCTCAACACATTTGCTCAAATTCTTCGCATTCCTTGTGAAGGAATTTGCATGTATTCTCAAGATTGGGCAATTAACGCTCAAAATCTTGCACTTAATTCTAAACCAATGTACCATACTCCTCTTGATGAACCCGAAACCATCCGAGACACCATTTTCAAAGTAAGAGCCGACCAATCCCATCTCAACCGAAACAAGAATCTTATTCACCGTGATCCCTTCCAAATGGAACTTTTCGAAATGCATCCCATATTTAGAAAATGGGAAGAAATCCTTATAGAAAATGTCATTAGCCTAGTTGTGCAAATGATCTATTGTCTTATCCCCCAAAAGCCATTTAACCTCGTGGTTGGGAATTATGTGAAGTAGGATTTCACCACACATTCTTGCTGATGGATTCTCAAAGTAAGAAGTTCTCATCAAGAAGTGATTCTATCAAGAGTACTAGCATTACCGTGTTATCACTGAAGGGTGAAAGTCGACTAGGATCGTAGATGCGCCCTTGTATAAATGCTAACTCATTATTATTTTTGAACGGCCCGAGGTTAGCATGGGTTTTATTGTTCGCTCCATATAGTTTAGTATATTAGTCATTAAATGCATGCTTGCATGCTTAGTCGATTGAGTTGTAATAGATTAGGGTTCCTTGTTTATAAAAGGAACCTCATAGTTTGTAATTGATATCAAGTCATCTGGAACATAGAGTTTCAGAATAAAAAGATCCATAGAGGATCTAAGTGTTCTTAGTTATAACAACGTGTATTTACTTTCCGCTATAGAATACGAGTTGTAGAGACTGCTCTATTAGTTTGCTTATGATTACATAGGCAACACTAACGATCCACGAAAAGCTAAAGATCATCACAAGGTCCGAGTGTTTTCAACAAGTGGTATCGAGCCTCGGGAGAGTCTCTACGATCTCGACAACCTTATTTTCCTCACCCCCATACAACCAAAACATATTCACCATGCCCGGCCCGATGATGAATCAAGTCACCAACAACACCAAAACAACACCACCAGATGCAACAACTTAGTCTCTCCAACAAGAATGGTAAGTTTCCTTACCTAAAGAAGGAAGACTATGATTTGTGGACCATGAAGATGCAGAATCAATCTCCAATATTGATTGGAATCATGGGAGATTGTGAAGAATGGCAGCATCAAGAAGACTATCCTGCATCTTGATGGTAAGTTTACCATTGCTCCTCCCAAAACTCGTCAAGAGATTCTTGTAGTACAAAGAGAGCACAAGCTAAGAACCATCCTTTTTCAATCTATTCTCGAAGATCACTTGGGTGATTTTCATCACATGGTTGATGCAAAGGACATCCGGATGGCTCTTAAAGCTAGGTTTGGTGGGAATGAAGAGTCCAGGAGGATGAGGAAGTCTATGCCGAGACAACACTTCCAAGAGTTCAATATCTCGAAGAAGAAGGTATCCACAAGGGATACGACGTGTTTCAAAGATTCTCGAGTCACCGAATCACCAATGCAAAGCCCGACAATGATGACTGCAATTCTAAGTTCCTAAGATCTTTGCCTCCATCATGGTTACATGTGAGCATAGCCCTTAAAGCTAAGGGGGGTGGACATGCTCACCTTTGATGAGTCGATACAACAAACTCGGATCTCTTGAACTCGATGTCGATCTCCCTACCGCACCCTCTTCTCGTCATACTGACCTTTGTTGGGACATCTCACTCCAATATGATGATGCATGCTTCAAGTCCATCTTATTTGCCATCATCATCTTATCGTCCCACCCCATCACATCCTCAAGCCAAAACCGGTAGTATATTGGAGGATGTTCTTCATTCATTTGTTGCAGATTATGATACTCAAGAAGATCGGTGTATGAAGACTTTGATCAAGTGGACCCACTTGAGATGGAGGAGATGAAGTCGAAATGGCGGTGGCCATGCTATCGAGATAGGTTTGAAGAGAAGACAGAAGGAAGTTTGGATTCAAGGGAAAGGATCCACTCGCTTTGACAGAGAAAAGTCAAGTGCTTCTCCCGCCACCGATGGGTCATTTCTCAAGGAATGCAAGCATGTGGAAGAGTGGAGAGGAGCTAGCTACACTTCATATCGCCAGAATCGGAAGGAGTTAGAACTCAGCACTCTAGTCACCATGGATGAGCAGTCAACTGGCCGCACATGAACCCGTGATCGAGGAAGTCGATCTACGAGCTTGGATTGTCGGCTAGATGCACTTCGTAAGATAGTCATGATCGGTTTGCCTTCATGGGACTTTCTCGTACACAACTGTATATTTGGTCAGAGTGAAAGATACAATGAACTTAAAGAAGCTTATGATACTATGAAACCTAGATACAATGAATGTTATGTTGATAATGAAGCTTATAAACTCTCGTTAAAAACATTAGAAAGACAAAAGGTTTGATTTCAGAAGAATCAGATAGCTTATGAAGAAAAGATTAAGGTGCTACAATTTGATCTAGATATTGCTAATATCAACATTAAACGCACCGAAAAAGAAAGAGTTGATACTATTACTGAGAATCTAGAACTTAAAGAGAAACTTGCAGAGGAAATAGCTAGACATAAACAATGGTTGATATCTGGTGACAATCTAGCTAGAGAACTCTATAATAGTCAATCTGTGAACTCGTGAATAGGCTTAGGTTTTCAAGTATGTAGGATTGGAAGCTAGGCAAGATGGGCGAAATCTACACCGCAGCTTAGAACACTTTAGAAAGGAAGGTGATTTACATGTCGTCCCCTCGGACCTATTAGAGGTGAATTCATGCCCACCGACTTTCTATCATCGTTGACTTTGATGGATCACACCATCTCGTATGGCGAAAGTCAAATGACTTACTGCACTGATGCTTCATCTTATGACTTTGTCTCTTTCTCTCGACAAAGGACAATTCATCGGATCAAGGGTCTTCGCTAGCCGTGATTCAAGTGATAAGTCGACCTTCCCATGCCCTCACCCCGAGCCTACACCGAGCCTACACCCAAGCTTGCACCCAAGACTATTTACAAGCCTTCTAGGATAGTCTGGAGGAATCCACCTCCAAGCCTGTTTCCCAAGACTTATCTTTTCAATCTTTAAATAATTTGTCTGTTAAAAACAATTCCTTTAATGTTTCTGGTTTAAGTACTTCTACATGTAATCGAACATCTTCTTTGTTGAAAACTTCATTTTATTAAGGATTGTGATTTTTATGAGCAAAGATTGGGAGTTTGTGCTAATCAGCAGAAACCAAGACCAGTGTGGACCAATGTTAACAATATTCCACCTTATGTCCCACAAGCTAGAACTGACTCTCCTTGGAGGAGATCAGCCAATAGACCTTATGTGTAACCTATTAGCCCATATTTTAAACATGGTTATTGGCCCGCATATGTTGACTCTATGAAAATGGGAGAAGATGTTGGGGCACTCTCGACAAAATGTCAAAACTTCAAAGAAAGTTGTTCTTGGAAGGATAAAGGACCAAAATTTTACCGAAACCCAAGAAAATGGTGGATCTTTCTCTTCCTTAACCGCAAAGTTTAGGGAGGCATAGGCCTGGGGAGGCCTATGCCTTAGGGGAGGATTTCATAGTAAACTTTGTGTATATGTGATTTGCTAACACCTTTTTGTTCTCTGTTTTAGTGATAGTTTTTGTCAGTTTTGTCCCTGTTTTTGTTCTTGTGTTTCTCTGAGTCTGCTTTTGCGTAATGCCCTGCTCAGCTTAAAATTCATCTAGTATGGACCTTTGGTATATGGTCTAGTAAGCTCAAAGCTTGTTTCCTCCGAAAGCTAAGTTATGGAGTGAGCAATTGGTTTCCATCAAGATAAAATATCAAGTCAAGTATTGAAGTTAGAATTGTTCATTCATTCAAATTACGACATACGACTTACGACAATCAACTTCAATGCAACTAAAAGAAAGAGCTATACTACTTATCCTAATCTAGTACATATCATCTATTCCAACATCTAACAGATGTTGGATATGCATGATCGCTCACATCTTTCACACTAGATGTTTGGATATGCGTTTGTGAAGTCTTGCATAACCACCCATTCGTTCTATCTCGATGGCTGGAGATGCATAACTACTATGTCGAGGATGCTAAGGATCAAAATGGAAAGGATGGATTGATGCAAATCGTGATGATGAAGAAAAATAATATGTCCTTTGTGCTTCATCTATTGATTTCAACCAAAATGTAATCAATCCAACACCTCTAAGCATTTCCTCAATACGATGTGTGTTGATGCACCAAAACCTAGTGCAGAAGACCAAGAACCACCTCTCTATCCTTAGGGAGCGGTGGATTTGCGCTCGTGGCCTTCGTGAAGGCCGAGGTCTTGGAGGTTGGGAGTAAGATGTTCTCTCCTTACAGAGAGTCATCGTAATCATCAACAGCAAGGGAAGGCTCATTTACAACAGAAGGGAGGCTCTTTCACTATCTTTGAAGTTGCTTCCTCATCTTAGTCTTCATAAGGTGATACATAAGAACTTAAGGATGAGTTGTCTTCTCCACCCCCTGGACTGCTTGCCAAATAATTCTTCTTCCACCTCTCAAGACTGCTTATGGAGGTTTCATTGTCATCTGATGAAAGGATGATTGGGTTGGAACTACTCATGGTTGATAGTGATTAATTTTGGGACATTGAAGTAACTAGGGTTTGTTATGATATTTGGGGATCTTTGATGAAGAGTTATGTGTGCATTGGGATCATTTTATAGACGAATTCGAGGTTCAATGGGAATTAATGCGAGTGGTTGGCACAGTAACTCTCTAGAAATTACCGAAGATATTTTTATCTTTGATAGTTGCTGCTGAAGTGTATAACTTCAGCAGATTGACCATCTGTTTCTGCTGAATCGTTACTCTTTCTTTGGTCAAGTTGAATTACACGTAAGCTACGGTCAACCAAACGGTCTAATTCTTTTGACTATAACTTGGGCAACAACCACCACTCCACCATTCACATTCTTCCACTTCAAAACAAACCGATTCCCTCTCCTTCATCCAATAACACTTCATTACGAGTATCATAACCCTAAGATCTCAAATCATCACATGGCACTTGAATTTAAGAAGGATCACAACAAAGTTGCTTTTCCGGGAAAAGCTAAAGATGATGAGTTGTATGAACCAATGGTGGAATTCTTAAAAGGTCCAAGATTTGCTATGTTTCAACACATTCTTCGAATGCAATATATGAATCACTTGTTACTCGGTTTTGGGCATCTGCTTCAAAACGAAGTGAAACAGAAATTGTGGCTGCAATTGACGGAACAGAGCATGTGGTTACGGAAGAGATGATAAGGAGGAAGCTTCGCTTGGAAGATGCTGATGGAGTATATCATTCTAAACAAATGGAGGTGCTTACTGGGCTGAGAGCAGTTAGCTATCGAGGTTCGAGGACTGACATTTGGCTGAAGAAGCATCTTTGCCCAATGTGGAGGTTCTTGATTCACACGTTTCTTCAGTGCATAAGCAACAAGTTAGGAGGATGGGACCAGTTCTCTACCCAACTGGGATGTGGTATTGTGTGTCTTTCCCAAGGGTAACTTATAATTTTCTAAGTTTATTTTTGAGAACATGATTGAGAATATTCAAAGGAAAAGAATAAGTATTTAATGTACCTAGGCTTCGCGAAATGATTTTAGACACCACTACCCAAGACCAATCCTTTTATGCCGTAGGAGCTCTCACGACCGGACTTTTTGCCTCTATGAGAACTAACTTTGAGGCACATTTTCCTCAGCAAGTAGCTATGTTGCCTCAAGGCAATGTGGTCTGCGATGAGGAGAATGTTGCCAACATCCCACCCTCTTCACTGCTGCCGATGGCAATCCATCGGTCCAATATTGATGAGGGCCCTCCTTTTCTCAAGCTTCTCATGTTGCTCCGCAGCACCTCCACCAACACCAACTCTAGCACATTGTCCTAGTCCACCACCAGCTCATGATCCTCTTAATGATTTTGAGTCTGATCTGAACAGGATGACCACACCTAGTCCTCCAAGGGTACCTGTTGATGAGGTACCTCCTCATGTTGAGCATGACCATGTTTCCACTGAAAGGTCCAATGAAGCTCCCATTACCACAGAGAAATCTGCTGGTGGAGCTGAGGACCCCATTACTCTCACATTTGTATATGATCTTGTGAACAGGTATGCAGCTGAGGTGTCCAGTCTGAAAAAGGAACTTGCAGTGACCAAGTCTACACTTGGTAGTAAGATTGAAGATCTACAGAGTAAAGTTAAGGACCTTGGGAACAGACTTGAAAAGGAAACCAAAAGGAAGTTTGTGGTTTCTTCTGAGGAGGAAGAAGATGAACATCAGTATGGGTCTCTTGATATGTTAGCTAATGTGTCTCTTAATGATCCTTCATCAGTAATTACAGAATCTTCAAAGGAGAAGGAACCTGTTCTTTACAAAAGGAGAAAGAGATCGTACTTGAATAAAGCAACTCATCAAGTATCCAAGGAACTAGAGTATGTCAAATCTGCATCTGCCGATACCCCAATGGAGGATGTTGCTCACGAACTTGGTCAATCTTCACCATACAAAACCCTCGATGTCCACTCTGGTGAAGCACCTCACAACATGTTTCTTCCGAAAAGACTTGGGTGTTTCTTCCGAGATTCTGTTATCGATATTGTCGATGATGATTGTGCAAAGGAGACTGGCGATAAAGGAAAAGGTTTACCGGTAGAAGATGAGCTTGGTCCGGACTTGGTAAGTGAAGAGGAAAGGCGAGAACAAGACGTAATACTTATTGAGTGTAATGAGAGAAGAAAGATGAACAATGGCTAAACAACTTGCAGCTCTTCCTACGCCTTATTTACCCATCAAAGAAAAGGAGCTAGATGAAATGCGTATTAAGCTTCCCGACACTCATTAGGATACTTACACTCAAGAAGTCATAGCAAACCCTTCACTTGCTCGTGAGTATCTTAGGTGCGGACTTCAACGAAGGAAGTTTTGTGGATTTGATAATGGCTCGTGGAAGAAAATTGAAGCAAGAAGCAATGAGAAGAGAGAGCCATCACAGCTCAAAGGAATAAAGATAGACCTCCAACTAAAGCTGAAATGAGGCTTGTGGTGAAAAACCAGAGCTCATCTCTGTATAACTCTGGGTTGTTTATGAAGCAAGTCAAGGCATTCCCCGATCATGTTTTGACTCGCAAATATAATCAAATCATGAAGTATTCTTCATCTCACACTTCGAGCTTGAAAAGGACTGCTGGTATTTCAGGTGCCCCTAAGGCTAAGAGGACAAAGACAGCTGAGATTGTGGACAATTTTGATGATATGTCATGTTCTTCCAAAGTTTCTACTGAAGCTACCATAGAGCCTACACACTCAACTGAAACAGCTCAATCTGCTGAACCTCATGGTGTTTCCTCTGAAACAATAGTCATGTCCTCTTCCACCCCAACTAGAGCATCTGCTGAGGCAGAAAAAGATATTTTGGACA
This sequence comes from Chrysanthemum lavandulifolium, assembly GCA_022545495.1. Classification (NCBI taxonomy): domain Eukaryota; kingdom Viridiplantae; phylum Streptophyta; class Magnoliopsida; order Asterales; family Asteraceae; genus Chrysanthemum; species Chrysanthemum lavandulifolium. Next base: position 46,291,637 of record CM040244.1, read on the forward strand.
GGAAAGGTGACAAGGTTCTGTCTGCTGAACCATCTAAGGTTTCTGCTGAAACTCCTATAGAGTTTGCCAGCTCACCTGACAAAACTTCATCTCCTGAACCAGTTACCATTTATTATGAAGCACCTAATGTACCAGCTCCCACTCCATTTGTGGTATATGTTTGCTCGTGGTTTATATAGCAAGTATAAAAACAAGGAAGGCTAGAAACATGCTAGTAAGAATGAATGCCATTCGTGAAGATACACCATCTTTAGGAATCTATAAGCTCGGAAGAAGGAAGAAGAGGATGGCCAAAATCACAACCTCGGATCTTGAGGTCGATGACGCAACATTCATTATAGAAGGTTACGCTCGATTTTCTGAGGAGATCAAAATGTCTGGTCAATTGGACTCAAGCATGATGAGATGAATGTCATTCATCGAAAGGATGAAACTTCAATGGAATTCACCTTTTGAAGGAAATACTCCATTTGGTAGACATGGCGATTTGCTTACTCAGACTCTCTCGTTACTACCACTACGCAACATTGCACCTCAAGGTTCAGGATGTTCTTACTAGAAGATCTTCAAGTCTGCTTAACTCTCATTCTCCCGATAGCGAGAGGACATTCCATTTGGGAGAACTCACATTTATGGCGAGTTGTGTCCGGAGACTCTATCCTCTCCTCGTGTGCATGTGCTTGAGACTAAGGGTGGAATCACAGTCAGCATGTTCTTCGAAAGAAAGTATCCATTGCCCAAGAGACTTATGGAAAGGATGCTGTGTCGGTTGGAAATTCCTCCGATCCAGTGGGAAATGAAAGACCGATCTTTGAACGATCGTTGGATTGATCAAGACTCAACTTCGCAAGCTCAAGTCGCATCTTCATCATGAATGTGGTAATCTACATTGTCTTTTGTATATTGTACTAAATTTTGTTCATCATGTTGTTTGTTTGTTTGTTGTTTCTTAGTTAAAAAAAAAAAAAAAAACAACAACTTTTATTTGCAGGTTTGTTGCACTTTTGATGGTTTTAACTCACCAAATATACCTTGTATATATCAAAGAGTTGGCTAGTCCAAAGGGTACGCTTTGGTAAAGACACATCAAATCATTGATAATGTAATGATTTGCTCAAAATCATAGGGTCTAACCACCCATGCTTAATTGTCGAGTGTTGTATGGTCATCAATTCACCATGATCTATTCCTTGTTGGAATCCAAGAATTGACTAGCCCACAAGTATATGGCTTGTGGTAAAGGCAACTGCATCCATATATGGTCATCAATTCACCATGATCTATTCCTTGTTGGAATCCAAGAATTGACTAGCCCACAAGTATATGGCTTGTGGTAAAGGCAACTGCATCCATATTTGGTTATCAATTCACCAATTCTAATTGACTAGTCCTGAGCAAACGGCTACAGGTAAAGACACATCAAATCCGTTTATATGGTTTCTAGTTTGCCTATAAATCAGATGGTTATCAGTGTACCATAGTTTTCGAACTTAAACATTTGGCTACTCCAATAGTAATGGCTATTGGTAAAGAGACATCAAATCCATTATTTTCAATGATTCACCTCTCACAGGAGATCACACACCTGGAAGTGATGAGAATAGTTTGCAACTAATAAGTTTTGATGTACATTATGTCATTTGTTGCTGCAAAGACCTCGCATTTCAAAGTTTGATCATCATAGAGATGAGATTAGTATTGGTTCTTTGCTAATGATGTGTGAAAACAATCCTCAAGTACTGAAGTCTCAAAAGATCTTTCAAGGTCGAAACCGGAACTTAACCAAGTCAAATTCCGGTTTAGGGAGGATTGTTGGAATTATGTGAAGTAGGATTTCACACATCATTCTTGTCGATGGATTCTCAATAAATAGAAGCGTCATGCTGAAGAAGTGATTCTCTTGAAGAGTACTAGCATTACCGTATTATCTTTGAAGGGTGAAAGTGACTAGGATCAAGATGCGCCTTACTATATTAAATGCTAACTCATTATTATTTTTGAACGGCCCGAGGTTAGCATGGGTTTTATTGTTCTGCTCAATATATTTTAGTGTATTAGTCATTAAATGCATGCTTGCATGCTTAGTCGATTGAGTTGTAATAGATTAGGGTTCCTTGTTTATAAAAGGAACCTCATAGTTTGTAATTGATATCAAGTCATCTGGAACATAGAGTTTCAGTGAATAAAAAGATCCATAGAGGATCTAAGTGTTCTTAGTTATAACAACTTGTATTTACTTTCCGCTATAGAATACGAGTTGTAGAGACTGTCTATTAGTTTGCTTATGATTACATAGGCAACAATAACGATCCACGAGTGCTAAAGATATGTCAAGGTCTGAGTGTTTTCAACACCTCGCCTATTACATGGTAAGGAGAATGGCAGGGGTATTCAAAGTTTCCAACATGGTTCTTCTATATGGCATGCTCCTAACACGACTTTGTAAGTATGTTACTGCATTGCAACCATCTCCTATCAACGATGATCATTTCTTTGCCGATCACGTAATGGTACCTCTTAGAAACCTAAAGCTCTCTCGAATTCCTTGGAAGGAGAAGAAGATGGAGAAGAAGAAGATGTCGACCCCATAGCTAACATTGAATTGGAACCCTTTGATTACTATGAACAACTTCTAACCATTCCAAACGAGACCGCAAAATTCAAACAATTAAGGGTTATGATTCAAAATTTAGCTTATAACCTCACAAAGTCGGGAAAGAGGAAAAGAAAGAGTTGATGAAAGAGACTATAGGATAATGATTGTCTTGAGACACTCTATTTGTGTATGAATGATCATGTTTTTAGCACGTTGGTTTGTGTTTTTTCTTAGATATTATTGTTTCTACAATTATCTATGATATGTCGTATGTGATAATTTGTTTACCTTGCTGTTTGAATTACATGTTATACGTGTATATTGGTTAGTGCAAAATCTACATTAGCTTCTGTAAAGATTCTGGTCTGCAGTAGGCGGATCCCAGAATTATAACTAGTCGGATCCTTCCCATAAGTGAACCGTGGGATCCGTGACTGCATATGAGTTATACAGATCTCCTTACATCAAAATAGCTCACTAGATCACATCACACTAGCCAAACATAAGATTTTAGAACCAACTAAGTCTTCCACAAATACTTGAAAGCTTCACACTTACCCTTAGCTTATCTAGGATCATATTCAAATTTTTTTTGATTTATCAACTCATCAAAACTCACCATATTTCTGCAAATCAACTCATCAAAACTCACCATATTTCCGCTTCCATACTCACAAATTGTTTTTCATCTTTCAAAACCCTTAGGTGGATATATTGAACAATTTTAGGAAATTGTTTCTTGTCATCTTTATCTCAAAATGGGTCAAAAATTGGTTTTTCAATTCTTTTGATTTTTAAGGATCTCTCAAAATCCATCTCAAGCTAAAATCTGATCTATAGGATCATTTATTATGACTTGAAACCACTAAAACTCTTAGTGTTATCCTTGAACATCCATTGGTAGTCATCTAGTCCCATCTTCCTTCCATAAAAAGCAATCATTTGCTATAACATTCGTTATTTTTTATCACTCAAATACACCCTCATCTTAGATACTTAGGAGGACTGAAACACTCAAGATGATATAGGTTTTATCTCTTAGAAACCTCATTTCTAACCTTTCATAACTACTGAGAGCCGGATCCCTAGGATTAGCCTAGCCGGATCCCTCAAAGGAGGGAACCGTGGGATCCGGGTGACTGATTATATCAAACCTAGCCAAAACAATCATTTCAAGCTCATCTTGCTTACTTGAACACTCCATCTCATCTTTATTAAGTTCCTAGATCAGTGAAACTCTGAACTTCAATCTTGTGCATGTTAATCATCACATTTCTAAGAATCTTAGTGGCTTAAGTCTTAAATGCACTTACCAAACTCTTCCCTTTATAAGGCATATTGCTAGAACACCTTAGTCATCAAACTCAATCAATTCTTAGCAATTACAAACATCTTCCTTAGTCATTTCATCATGAGAAAATCTCCTAGTGCTAACTCTTCCACCCAAGAACCACCCAAGAAACTTGCTAGGATCATACATGAAGTTTCCTCAACCGAATCATCTCCGGTTAAGTCCACCAATGCTAGGATTTCCCCTACACCAAAGAAACCAATCAAACTAATTCCCAAGAGGATTGTTCCCACAAGGATTTCATCACCAAACTCTACTAAACCAAACACACCCTTAGTCCCTAGAGCCACATCATGTAACACCTCACAATCATCTCCACATTCTCACAACTTAGAGGAATTACCCCCTTGGCCATCTCATCTTCCACCACTACCAACAAATTCACTTGAAAAGGTTGTGCAACAAAACCAAAGTGTTGAACCAACGCTCGCACCAATATCAATTTCTCCAATTCCTCCTAATAGTCCATTTTGGATTATGAGGAGACATCAAAGTCAACCACCCGACCACATGGAAGTGTACACTTCTTTACATTCACCCTCAAACATTGTTGAGCCATTACTTAATGAGCTTCCACCAATTCCTCCTTTATTTCAGGATCCTCAACCCACTTTACTTGAACCTCCGCTTCAAGAAGCTCAAAACCATGACAAGGATTGCTATCATTGTTAACATGTTGAAAGGTTGATACATGAACTACGTGATGAGTAACGTTCATGTTTTATCACCTCCTCGAACATTTTGAAGAGGTCAACAAACCCAAACAACCATGAGCTTCAAAACGGAGTCCTAGCCTCGAGCTCAACCTAGAACGTTTAGGAATCCTAATTTATGTTTGATCACCCTTAAGAACGTAGTTACCTCTTGAGCTTAGATTCATCATTAGCATTAAGAAGAAAATGTATTACATGGCTTGATCAAATTCTTAGTTTTAAGAGATTTGTTGATTATCTCTTTGTTTTATTGAATGTTAACCTACTTGCCATATTTATTTGAGTATATGTTTATTGTTTGTATACATATTTCATGATCATATTCAGCAGATGAGTTATACCAAACACTATTGTTTGGTATAACACATCTGCTGAATAACATGTCACCAGACAGACGGATCCCTCCAAATTGCCTAGACGGATCCCTCCACAGAGGGAACCGTAGGATCCATGGTACATAAGAACAATTTTCTACTAACTTGAGTCTTATTTGCAGGAAATTATGCACTATACTCTTGTTTTCTAACTTTTATTTTGTAGATTTTCAAAATACACATGAAGATTTTGACACCATAAAGCTAGGGGGAGCTTTGTGTCAAACCATACATTGCAAATCCATTTGCAACTTGATCCTTGTTTGGATTACTATTCATGACACCCCATTGCAAAGTTGCAATCCTCAAGGGGGAGCTTTTTCGTCACAAGGATGAACCACTTGCAAACATAATTGCAATACATTAGCTTACTTATTTTTATGTACTTGACGCCCTCACAAAGGGATGGACTCGTCAAGGGGGAGTTAAGACGAGAACCATTCCCGTCACTTACTCACTTTATCTTTTCTTTTTACATGTTTTTCTTAAAACTTTGTGTTAGTTTCTTTTCGACGCTCTTTTTGTTTCGACAAAAAGGGGGAGAAGAGAGTAAAACTCCAATTCAAACTTTTACAAATTTTTAGTTTTTCCTCAAAATAATTTTATATTTTGTCATCAACAAAAAGGGGGAGATTGTTAATACAAATAAACCGTAAAAACATTTATTTATATTTTACGATCTTCTAATGTTTTGTCGATAACAAACGTAAAATCATTTTAATGAAACAAATAAAATACGTAAACTGTTTGAGCCAATAGTTTTCTAACACACTTACGTTTTCACATAAAAAAAGTATAAGTGATTTTATGATTTAGTAATACATATGTACAATAACTAGTGTTTACATATTTGGGTAAATATACACTTAACTTGTATATACTAAAATGGGTAAAAACTAACAAATGGTATTGACCCATAACCCATGGTTTTATCCAAACCATTTGACTAGGTGCATTGAAACCATGAGATACATTGTATCTAATAAGAAACCCTTGGATCAACCCATAACCCATGACCCATAACCAAAAATACCCATGGGTAAGAGGAGCGTCCACGGATCCCTAGCTTTACGCTAGCGGATCCTTGTGGAGTGGATCCGTGGGATCCGAGGAACAGTGAAGTTTTCCTCTATAAATAGTGAGTCATTTCTTCCTTTTAGCTCACCACTTTCACACATACTTTCTCCAAGTATTGTACCTCTCTAACCACTGATCCTAAGGGATCTTTCTATGTAGTTTGTCTTTAGCTTTTGTGTGATTCTCTAGGTTCCTCTTAAATGCGAGATCACCACTTCTTGAAGTCGAGCAAGCTCAAGTCCATGAGTTGCCATGCTTCATCATCATCTAGACAACGAAGGTTCTCTTGTTGATAGTTCTTTCTTTCTCCATAGAGATGTTGTGTTGAAGGCATTAGTGAAGGATGCCGAAAGATTCAAGACGAAAGCATTAGTGAAAGGTGCTTAACGTCCGTGTCAAAAGCATTGGTGAAGAATGCTAAAGGTGTCAAGTCAAAGGCATTAGTGAGGATGCCTAGGAATCAAATCAAGTGGCATTAGGGAAGAATGCCTAGGTCGTATAATCGATGAGGTGCATCATTATACATATAAGTTTTAGTTTGGTTCCAAGGATGGTGATATCCTTGATGGTGTTGTAACAAGGAGTGGATCTCCTTAAGATTAGGTGTTGTGTTGTGATGGGTAGTAGTTCCTCCATAGTAATGGAACTAGGTGCTTAGCCTAGTACCTAATAAAGGGTAGGCGACGTTGTGATAGGTGTAGTTCATCTTGGAGTGAAAGAACTAGGTACTTAGCCTAATACCTGATAAAGGGTAGGTGACGTTGTGTAGGTGTGGTTCACCTTGGAGTGAAAGAACCCGGTGGCTAGCCTAGCACCAGAAAAAGGGTAGGTGACGTTGTGAAGGCTTCTCCGTCATAAGAAGTTGGTGTAGTGATTACGAACTCTCGAGTAGGTGACTCGAGGAGTGGAGTAGGGTAAGGAAGGTGTCCTTGTAGCCGAACCACTATAAATACTTGTGTCGTGGTGATGTGCTTCTTACTCTTTGTCTTTCATTACATGTTTATATATCTATCTATCAACGTCCAACATAAACAACCAAATAGATTGACATAAGTCGATCTAAATATTTAAAAAGAAAGTTTTAAATTGGTAAAACTATTCAACCCCCCCCCCCCTTCTAGTTTTCCACATGCCTCATAATGTAGCCAACCTTAAATTCATGAAATATATTTTAAAGAAACTGCCTGTTGGTTTTTTTTTTTTTTTCCTTTTTTTTATTTAAGTTGTTTACATGCAAAGTTGAATTTAAAATTTCCCAATGTTTTTGACAGCACTTTAAGAGCATCTGGTTATCTGCATACTCAATCAGATATGACACATCATATGGACTGCTTGAGAGGTCAGAGGACAAACAAAAGCTCGTGTAACCTTGGAAGCAACGGTGTACAATAGCGTTATGCAAGACCGATTGTCGATCTAATTCCGACAGTGGTGTGGTCATTGTTGGTCAGCAATATGCTTCCTACATAGTTAAAGGTGCTCTCATTTATTTCGTGATATATCTTAAATGCACGCGAGTCAAACCACTACAAAGCATTTCTTTACTTACAACCAAGCTTTGTTTGTTGAATGGCACGTCAAACCTTCGATCATTTGTGCAATTTATAGATCATCCTAGATCTTGCATGCCATTGAATCAACAAACCTGGAATTCACCTGAAGGAACAATCTAGAGTGGGTTGCTAGGTATACGTCATTCTATTTTGTCAGGTCATCAAATGCTCTTATTTAAAAGCCTCTTTTACAATAACAAGACTGTTAATCTCAATTTGTTCTACTTTTGATACACATTCACTTAATGGCCATTCTTTTTTTGCTAAATTGTTGGTTCCTTATCCGTTAGTTTAGTAATTGTTTATGATAAGTGTCATCTAAGAAGCAGGATTGCTTATTTAAGATTTTAGCGGTTTTCACTTAAGCTGATGGATTACTTGCATGATAAAAAGTTCAGGCTTGCAGGGTTGGATTACCTTATTTTTGCCTTACAGGTTTGTTCACTCGATAGAGACTCCATATTAGCACCATATTTAGATATTACATGTTTTTTCACACACATAGATTTTTCACAACAGGTACCATGTTGGATTGATACTTGTTTTGGTTTGTCTTTGTTTTGTATAATATCGCCTTCAGTTAATTCTTTCGTTCTTTAATGCAATAATATTATTCTAAACAACAATGTCACAATTGGGATCACTTGTAGAATAAAAAGCTTGGGCACACAGGTTTGGTGTACAACTAAACCCATGTTAAGTTGAAAGTGCATGTTTTCAAGGCAGTTTCGATGGATGCATTTGTGAAACAACACTGTGGAGCTGCAGTCAAATACACCTTTTTTGATTCGCTGCTTTAACCAGGTTACTAGGTAGAAAATTGTATTCACTCACAGCATACAAACTAAATTACACGAGGGTGAGATTGTGAGAGGTCAGCGTGGTGTGGTGGATTACTTAATGTAGTTCTCTTATTTTATGACATTTTTATATAGGATGATGCCCAAGTAACTCTAAATGAGGCCAAAACAGCTGACGGCGCATGTTATTTAGAGCTTAAACTTCCATCAAGATCAAGGAGAGACACTAACTGTGATTTTCGTAACAGATATGGCTGTCATTATGTTGATGGCCGGCATTGCTCACCCTTTACTTCCATCCGAGGTAATAGATACTTAAAGCTTACTATTACTACTGAGACAATAAACTTAAATCTTAAAACACTTATGTTCTGATCCATCAAGGAAACTGATAACATCAAATTAGCCTGATCTTTTATATATCAAATTCCCGTGTTTATGGCCTCATTTGCATTAATATGGTACTTAATTTGTTCATATTCATTCATATTTGCATTTCAGGATAAATGAGGCGTTGGAGCGAAAACAATGTGATATAAGGCCAAATATATGTTCTGAAGATAGATTTACAAGGGCCTATGAATTCAGTGTGAAGATTACGACGTAACTCATTAATAATGATACGGCGTAAATATTATGCTTTGAAGGATACGTCGTAACCATTTCTTATGGTTACTTCGTAATTATTTTTGTGAATGTTACGGCGTAACATAGCAATTTAGTTACGCCATAGAGATAATTACGGAGCGGATAAGGATATACGGTTGAAGAATTACGGCGTAATGCGTAATTCGGCAATTTAATTACGCCGTAATTAATAACTTGGGCGCGAAGGAGTTGAAGTCCAGGGGCTAAATGAAGTTAAATGATATTTATTCCAAGGATTGAAAGTAAAAATAACAAGTACGATCTGGGACTAAAGGTGACAATTCATATGAAGTTTATTTACTTCAAGGACTTGTTATAAAAGTGACAAGAGCGATGAGGGACTAAAAGCGTCAACAAGAGTATATAAGTTTCAATATAAATGGATGACTTGAAAAAGTACGTAATTCATTATTTACGTCGTAATTACATATTTTGGTTACGACGTAACTAAATAATTTAGTTACGACGTAATTGTTCGAGATCCGGATTTCTTTGCGCCAACATTAGTTACGGCGTAATTTACACTTAAGGTTACGCCGTAACCATGTCGGGGCCCATAAATACAGCCCCAAATCTGCATTTTCCAGTATCTCTCTTCACCCCTCTCCTAGGGGTCGATTAGGCACCACCTGTGGCATTTTCCAACAATCGCCGCTTTGAAGGAAGAATTCACCGCAATCATCATCATTATTAGCTCTACATCAAGTAATTTGTATCAAACATTATGTTCAATTCAATTCATGATTTATTCATTTTTTTGTATGATTTATTATATGTTTGGCTAAGCACCCTGGTGCTGGCCTAGTTATGATTCCTTAATTGTTTTGTTTACGTTTACATTACTTCCGTATAATTGTTTCTAAGTGTATGCATGCATAGTTTATTGGTAGCTACCCTTGTTTCGGTAGTTTTGAATGGCGGTAGAGGCTAGTTGCTTAGGAGATATGACCAACCGACCCTAAGTGAGTAGATCGAGACGGGAAGGGTAAGATATGACCAACCCACGACCCTTTCTACTTGTGCGATTTGACCAACCGATCATCTACCGCTTGGATGAATTTAAGAATTAGGGGTGAGTGTTTAAGTTTCTAACGCCGGGCACTCACTATTATAAGTCTAGCATGTAGCGAAACTTAATGACTCGGCTTAGGGACCAGAACAACAGGACTTATGAGGGACACCGACTTCTCCGTGGTGGCATCTTTGTCGATAGGTTAGGGCGAATTGACCAAATGCTGTCCTCTCGACTTTGACCCCGCCTAAAGTAATTGAAAGTAAGTAGACATAGACATTACTAGCTAGGAGGAATAACTAGGTTAGCACCACTCCCCTTCATTGATCACATCTCTTGCCTTTATCTGCTTTCTTGTCTTATTAGTTAATTTATTATTTCAATCTTAAAAAACAGTTAAAATCGTGACATAGACTTAAGTTAATTCCCAATCCACGTAGCTCTTGGGACGATCTCGGTTTTAACAAATACTACACTACACACGACCGGGTACACTGCCCGTTAGTGCATTAGGGTAGAACATAGGTATACCGAGTAATTATAAATATTAAAACCTGGTCAGTAAAACCTACATCAGAAACGATGTGTTATGTTTTATATGATTCTTAATATTTCATTTTTAGACGGCATTTAATTAAATTGTGGGTCTGAGGATTTCTTGTTGCAGGATCAGCATAATTCTTTCCCGCTTTGTCAACATGGCTTGATAACTAATTAGCATCAATATGAAACTTCAAATGAGCCAAAGGATGAGGCATAAAAAGATAGGAAATGAGCTGATAGCGCAGTTTGCGCCTGCAACAAATACAACTGGTAATTACAGCATTGTCGACCCATTTTAATATTGATCCTGCGATTATATTTTAGGCCTATAAATAATAGCATTATGATTGGAAAATCTAATTTGTAGTTATAAATTTGTGTTCAGATTTTAGTTTGCTTTTGGGTCAACTTCATGTGCCTTCTAAGATGTGTACTCGAATCGCTGATGATCTAAAAGAGCCCACCATCGATGAGGTTGCGTTTGAGGTAATAATGATACCTGTAAGGAGAAAACTGTATGTTCAATCTAATTGTGCGTCAATCTAATGACAAAATATATTCTTCACATGTTCAAGAATATCACTCACACTTGAGTCCGAAAGTCACTTTTAGACATGCACCCAATGTAAGCCAGGAACAGCTGATGCAGCAGCCTACCGCCTCTATTGTTTTTAACAAAGTGCTAGCAGGTAAAATTTACTCCATTCTTTGCTGCTCCAAAATGTTCTGTGTCACCACCATTCACATTTCATGACTGTGTGATTGAGAATGTGTGTATGCAATATGCATTTCATAATTTGTCATGCCATATTGACTGCTCTCAAGCCTGCACTGTACAAGTTGGGTTCACTCTTTTTTTAACTGCATAGCACATTAACTGATTCTTTTGATGAAATCAGAATCTTTCATTCACTATTTTTTTCTCCAATCATGCACTGCACATCTGTGCATATTCCATTATTGAAATTTGATCATGCAAATACACTTAACTGAACCCTGTGTAATGTCTGCTTTAATCACATCAGGACTGTATACATTAACCACTTTAATTCACTGTTTTTTTCTTCAACCCTGTGCATTCTCTGCACATATTCCATTCATAAACCAACCACTGATCTGAGATTGCACCTATAAAAAGGCTCTCCACCAAACATTGATTCACCAAACAATAATCTGAAACAAACCACAACATGAATTCCAACAAGAAAAAAGGTTTCTATTTTTCATTTCCATCTTTATATCAGAAGGTCACACCATGACCACATACACTCACTTGGTTTTTTTCTTTTTTTTATGCAGAGATCATCTACATTTCAAGCACTGAATCAAGTTCAGGAAGTGTTGAACTTCCTGTGACATGGGAAGGCTACCTTCCAGTTGATTACTGCGGCTCAGGCTCTACAAAAGAAGATGCTAGGAGAATTAAAGCTTCGAAATAGCTTGGCCAGAAAACTTATGGTATCATGTATAAAACTCCAAAATAGATTGCCAAAGAGTCTTTTAAGGCAAAGATCAAGGTTCTTGGCCTTCCCAATGCTCATTTTTGTGAAGAGATAGGTATGAAACTATTTTCCAAAAATGGGTCAAAAGGGAAGGACAAAAAGAACTAACAGTTAGTCACGAATGATGTATGTTGGTCATTTTTGTATGGCTTAAATGCCGTTGAATAAAGCTGTTGTAAGTCTGTTTTTTTTTTCAGATGCCACTTTCATTGTGCTAGCATGAACCTTTGTCCAGATTAACTCATCCATTAGTGTGACTTTTCTTTTTAACATGGCATTACTACTGCAGTTTTCTTGAGTGCCACTTCCAATGAATGTTTCTGTTACACACAAGTCTTTTGTTGATGTGCTGATGCTGCTGAAATGTGATTGTCTGAAAATTTTATATCATGATCATGGGTATCAATGTTAAGTTAATATACAATAGCAAAACACAGATTATGCATTTACTTTTGACCTATTATCTTTGCACCCGTCTTTAAGAAAATAAACGTGCAACGCGCGGGCTCTCTACCTCGTATAAAACAATAGGCGAACATTTACAGTTTTTAAAGCTAATGTATGTAAAGAAAGAATTAGTGATGGACGTGTATTTTTAAAATCATGATTTTGAAACCGGATCACGTCGATCAGTTTTCAAAACTCGGGTGAACCACGTGTAGTTGACCCGCTATAAACCAAAAAAAACCAGACAAGAGAGGCGTAAACCTAGAAATATAATATGCAACTAGCTCCAGGCCCACCCGTTGGGCGTCCAGCTTTAAAAATTATTAAAGATAAAATACGTAACATAATTTTCCATGTGATTATCCAATAAGGTCCATTTTTATAAAATGCTCGAACGGCAAGTGCTAAACACTAAGGTCCTACACGATAAAATAGTGAACTTTATAAATCATAATTCAAATATACGTAAGGTTTTATGTTGTATGTTAAAAGTATCGATATAAGACCTAACTAAGAATAAATAATTGTTATAAGATCACTATAGTTCTAATATTTTGCATCCATCCTTAGACCATAGACCTTACCGGATCCTCTTGCATAACATATGCACATATGTAGTTATTTTCCCTTTACATAGACTTGTCATCAAATATGCTCTTTAATGGATACATCTAATAGATACATGAAGTATAAAAACCATGCATCAATTTGAACTTGATAGCTAACTTGCAACAATATGGATCCGATAAACTTGATAGTAATAAAAAACACAGTATATGCCTTTAGTGGCGAACCTCAAATAAAATGCAACCGATCAAACTTAAGCACGATTCGATAAAAGTGATCAATTAAATCAATGAATATCTAAATTATACACAACTTTGTGAGTTAAAAAGAAGATATATTGACGTGTTTTAAGACTAAATCTCTATATATGGAAGTGTGAGTTGGATAACAAAGTGACGGATTTAAATGATCTTAACAGAACATCCGCTAGTAAACTATATGCTAGCCGCTAAACATAAAAACATAAGATGCTACCCTATGAACTCACGTGGAACGACGGATTAATCTCATAATAACTTAAGATTGTTTTACCGTATAAACATCAGTAAGTAAATGGTCCAAAACACACAGTAACTAAAGATCGTGATAGATTTAGTCCCACCAAACGTATAAAACTATAAACCAACATTTGGTTATATTGTCACTTGTTGCAGTTGAGGCTAAAAGCTATAGGTTGCCCAAACTAAGTAACATAGTTAACAGACGAAAGCAAAATTTATGTTACTTAATTTGGGTAACCTATAGCTTTTAGCCTCAACTTCTTAATGAATCATTTCTCTAAAATAGTGGAACCTATTTATGTTTGTTGTTGTTTGTTGATTCACGGATTTTAAAAATATATATATATATTAAGTTGAGTGTGTGAATAAAATAACTAACAACAACGAATGTAAACATGTTCCATTATTTTTTAAAGGAATAATAAATAATAATTCAAAGATCCTATAAACAATTGTGTTTGTAACTATTAATATAATATACGTACATGCATCGTTGTCTCCAAAGTTGATGATCATCACAAGCAAATGTATGTAGTGAGCGTTAATGTTTTACAATAAGAGACGATGGGAGACGATGAAAAGCATTTCATCTTAATATTTAAGCTTTAGATAAAACAATCAATTGGTTAATTAAGAGTGCCAGTAAGAAACTCATATAAGCCATAACCAAATATCAATGCACATCAATATATTATATTAAACAAATGTTATGTATTTTAAAACGTTCCGGTTTCATGTCGAAGCTATGATGTAGGCCTTATGAGACATCTTTGCACAAAGACTCCACGAAAAGTAGTAAAGATCCATAATCTTTCAATGTTGATTAAGTGAAGTATGAACACATAAATTAACCATAACGTAAATGACACAATTAAACGTTGAGGTAAGAGATGCTTTTGAGAATTATTAGTGCCTGCATAATCAAGTAGATAGTAATATAGTATTATGCAATTATACAATTGGGAAGTGCTGAAAATACGATTGAAACGTAATATAATAGTACACCATTACTACAAAAAAAGAACTGCAATATTTGCAGTTCATGCAACAAGTATAATCCCTCCCAGTGATGCATTAAACTTGGTAGGAAAACATAACGTCAAAATTCAAACACAAGATCCAGATAAAAGTCACGTCAGATGACATAAAACTATTACCATTTTGAAAATTGTTTCACCACCAAGCCGTGCATAAGCCTTCGCTTGTCCTTTCCAAGCCTCTTCAAAGCCATTAAGCTCGTCCGATAACCACATTAATGATGTATTACTAATCACCTTTGCATCATCTTCTCAAATGCACCACAAGATACGAATAGACTAATGTACATACCTTCATTTATGTTGTGCAATGTTTGCATTGAATCTACTTGACCATCCGATTTGAGATGCCTTGAAAGAGTGTAGCCCTAGAATACAAGACGCTTTATTCCATTAGACCATATAAAAAATAGAAACTTCGAGTTAATATTACATCAAAGGTGTAAAATAAAGTACCTTATCATGGATTCCCTTGAGACCCCGTGAGAAGCTCGGCCCACACCGAATCAACTTCTTTATGTTCTTCAAATTTCAAATTGAATTCAATATAATACATCATTAATATATTTTAAAAAGCATAAGAAAAGAATTTCTTGCAAAATAAGGGTTTAGGTTGCTTACACCATCACCGCCATCCCGCCTAGTAGTAGATGCAGATAATAAGCTCCATTAGAACCACCGTGCGTAACAGCTTGAACTCGAAAGGTGAAGCTCTGATTTTGAGGACGTGAATGTGTATCATGCATGACGTTAACTGATTCCCGTACTGAGGTTGCATCAGCTCCCTTCCCGCCAAAATAAAGGAAAATATAATATATCAAACGGGACGCATACCAAATTTACAACTACCACTCAACTGCAACTATCCTTCTCATTTTGATTTATTTCCATTTTGCTCAAACACTCGGACCTCTTTAGATTATTAAATATTTCCCACATTCCTATTCAACTCCTCCTCTAAATGATTCTAACCACTATACATCACCGATATTTAGTTTCATTATGCATTCACAGTTCTTAACGCTACATTTCACCTTATATCTGATGACGTACCCTCAGATCAGGTAGAAGGACACCCCTTCGACCTCAGTCGAATTTGCATTGCGAAGACCCAAGTCATTCTTCATAAGTCATTGGTGGCGTAAAATCATTCATCATCGATATGGTTACCAGTTAGGAATTTGCCAGCCGAAGGCCTATGCCTTCTCAGAGTCTTCTTCAAGGCACCAAGACAAAGGAGAACCTTGACTTGGTCTTCCCCACGCCCCACTATCTCCTTAGCTTCCCGCCAAGATAGAGAGAGTGGGGATGAAGCCCTAGCGGTTACCACAAATCATGGGACGCCCCCATGATCTCCGAAACGTGTGCTAACACTCTCCAAGCTTATTTTCTCATCTATAAATAGGTTGGATGAGTCATTTCAATGGTATGTTCACTCAAAAAAGTATTTCACATACTCCATATTATTTACAACATATATCACATACTTACTCTCAAGCCGGAGGTGGTTCGCAAGGTCTAACCCCTGCGCAATCACTTAACGAAGTGTCTATTATTTCTTATTGCAGATTGGCTACAAGTTTGGCGCAAGCATATCACCCCTCATACCCTTCGATCACCATTAAAAGCCTGGTAGTACGAATTATTGTACAATCAGTGGCGCCATCCATGGGACCCACTAGAATTGGTCTCGTTATTCCAAACTTATAACCAGTCAATCACACTCACTAGTTTTACGGCATGAATCAAGGAAGAGAGGATACACCCCCTCCGGGTTTGTCGACCTTGACACCAATCCCAGTCAACGATCCTAACAACCTTCCCAACATAACCGCATCCACCTTGATCTCACCCTGAAATAACTCCCAACAACCATGCTTCAACTTCGGCTAACCCTGAACCGGCAATCTGTCCAGCTTTTGTCGAAGCTAACATCGAAGCACTAGAATCTTTACTAAGGGCTCGAAGGAGGCAAGCTCGGAACGTGGAGATGCGGAGGGAGTTGGAATAGTCTAGCGATGAGTATGAAGAAGAGTTAGAAATGGAGGCTAGGCCCTTGGCTCCTGGGGCTACATGCTCAGTGCTGAGGATAGGGTCTCCGAGCGGTCGAAGGCCGAGTGGAAGGTCGGTTGGTTTTGACGATGTTCCGGAGAGGGATCCGACGAGAAAGGAAGGAACAATGGAAGGTTCCAATGGAAGGAGTCACCGAAGGGAGACTACGGAGGTTAACTTGCACACCACTCTTGGCTGCCCATCTGGGGTGAACTGAGGCAGGGGTTCCGTTGCAGCCTTCTCACGCATCCGACGTAGAAGGCAATCCATCTCAAATGAATGGGGGAGGAAATCTTCCTCCTCATGGTATATACCTCCTTTCAAGCTCAATCTTACCCCAGGGGTCTATCCCCACCTAATGGGCGGGCTAGCAACCCTAGCTTTACTCAACCATACGGAAGCATGCCCTACGGAAACCTATGATATACCCATCGATCCCGCCTAAGTCACCCACCTTATATACCTACCGCTACCCTCAATATGTTAACCAAAACCCCGCCGGAATACCTCCGAACCATAACCCATATAATGTTGTCCCCAGCTACATGTCACCTTACAATTGCCTTTATTCGAGCCCATGGGTTCCATAACACCCTTTGTTAGGTGGATGAAGACTACCCTTTGCCCGATGGGTTGAAAATGCCCGCACATTGGTACTTATGATGGGAAGGGGATCCGAAATTCTTACACCGCTCGAAGGGCTATCGAATGCGCGAAGTGGGTCATGCCCATTGCTCGCCACATGTTTACATATACCTGCGAGACTATGCTCAGATATGGTGGAACGGCAAAACCGGGTAGCATTGTGAATTTGGATGATCTCAAGGCCAAGTTCGTGATCGACTTCATCGCCAGTAAAAGTTCACAAGAACGCACCTAACGTGGCACAACATCAAGCGTAAGGAAAACGAGAGCACCGTAGGCTTTCATTACCGATATATTGATGACACTTTACAGATATTGGGTCTGCGCACAAAGACCAACGCATCTCGTGTTGCGTGCATGGCCTACAAAATGTAAGTCGGTGGAATTCCTCCCCACCGACCTTCCCGCAACCTACAAGGGCTTAGTGGAGAAGGCTTATACCGGATCGAAGCCAAAGAAGTATCTACCAACGGGGCTCGTGAAAATAAAGAAAGTCACAAAGAAAGTCCCAAGCATCCTTCGTGGGAAGGGTCAAAGAATGCATGTAAAGGCGGGGACAAGTTTGCGCCTACCACAAAAATCAACCACGGGCTCTTGGCTAATCCCAAATCTCCAAGGGAGATACTTGCTACGGAAAAGGCTGCGAAAGCCTTTGATCCTCCTCCTCGTTTGGCAAGTAGGGGAAGAAGCAGAGATACTTCCAAATACTGCTATTTCCATGACGATTACGGACACGACACCAACAATTGCAGAGAGCTCAAGAAACAAATAGAAGAGGCTGTTAAATCCGGCCAATTGGGACATTTGGTTAAGGGCATAAAGAAAGGTAAAGACAATGCCTCCGAAACCCAGTTAGGGAAAGACAACACACCTATCGAAGCACCCATCCTCATGGTATACAGGGATGATTCTGGTTTAAAAAGGAAAGCAGCAGAGGAAGCATTATACGGAGTAGAAGATGTCACCTTTCCTTCGATCATAGGCAAAGTTCTCTCAAAGGACCCCGTGGTCATCAAAGTCTTGATCTCCAACAGAGAAGTAAACAGAGCCTATTTAGACTGTGGTAGCTCTTGCGAAGTGATCTATGAACATTGTTTTCTAAAGCTCAAGCCTTCGATAAGGTCGAAGAGAGTAGATCCGAAGGTACCCTTGGTAGGGTTCTCAGGGGAACACTCATGGCCCTTGGGAGAAGTCCCTTTAGAGGTTACGATTGGAAAAGGAAGGCTAAAAAGAACAGAAACCCTGGTTTTCATGATCGTAAGGTCTGAATCTCCCTATAACCAGTTAATATGGAGAACCGCAATTCAGAAGATGGGCATCGTTGTCTCCACTATACATGTCGCAGTCAAATTCCAAACACCATTCGGTATTGGAACAGTTTTCTCCAGCTACAACGTGAAGAAGCCTATGGAAGTAGGCAAAAGGGTCAAACAAGTCTTGGAGGAGCCTCCGAAAGATGTTCTCAGCTGCACAGATGCTGAAGAACGCATCGTAGTAAACAATCTCTACCCTGATCAGATGGTGGTAATTGGAAAGCAGCTCCCTACCTCATTTACAACTGAATTAGGAAAGGTACTACGGGCTAATGCAGATGTCTTTGCATGGACTTACTCTGACATGACGGGGGTCCCTAGAACTCTCATCATAGATGGAAAGCCCTTCGGAACTGAACACAAGCTTAATGAGTTCAAGCACATTGAACCTATCAAGCAAAAGCGCTGAAGCCTTGCACCCGAAAGGAATGCCGCAGCATGCAAGGAAGTGGATGAGCTCGAAGCAGCAGGCATACTCAGGGAAGTGAAGTATCAAACTTGGGTAGCCAATCTGGTAATGGTTAAGAAACATGACGGAGGGTGGCGGATGTGTGTAGACTTCACGACATTAACAAAGCTCGTCCAAGGATGCTATCCTCTACCGTAAATCGATTGGAAAGTGGAATCCTTATCGTGGTTTTGATCAAATGTTTTCTCGAGGCTTACAAGGGTTACCATCAGATACAGATGGCGGAAGAGGATGAAAAAAAATAGCATTTTTTACAGGAAAGGGCGTTTATTGTTACAAGAAGATGCCTTTCGGTTTGAAAAATGCAGGTGCTACCTACCAACATTTAGTGGACAAATCTTTCCACAAACAGATAGGTAGGAATTTCGAAGCATGCGTAGACGACATGGTCATCAAGAGTAGAACGGAGGAGGATATGCTCTCTGACATAAAGGAAACCTTCGACCAGCTTCGCGCCATCAACATGAAGTTAAATCTCAAGAAATGTTAGTTCGGTGTAGAAGAAGGACAATTTTTGGGACATCTGATCACCAAGCAGTGCATTAAGGCCAATCCTTCAAAGGTTAAGTCCATCACGGACTTGCAGCCTCCTAAATCCCTAAAGGATGTGCAAAGTCTGAACGGAAAGCTAGCAGCCCTCAGCAGATTCTTATAGAAGGGTGCAGATAGATCTTTGCCGTTTTCAAGACACTCAAAGGATGCACGAATAAAAAGACGCTTCGATGGAGTGCGGATGTGTCGCCGCTTCAAAACTCAAGGAGTTCATGGCTATTCTACCTACACTTACCACCCCAATCAAAGGCGGTGTTGTTTATGTACATTGCAGCCTCCTTCAAAGCATCGGTCTTGTGTTATTGGCGTAAAGAGAAGAAGCAAATCCTCATCTACTTTGTTAGCGAGGTGTTCTGTGGAGTCGAGCTAAATTATCCGAGTTGGAGAAGTTAATCTTGGCTTTGGTCCATGTCGCGAGGCGCCTCAAGGTAATTCCAAGCTCATCCCATAACCGCACTCACCGACAAGCCTATTAGCGATATTTTGAAGCCGAGAAATGTAAGGATAGCTAAGTGGGCTATTGAGTTAGGAGAGCACGAAATTGAATACAAGGGTAGAAACTCGGTCAAAGGGCAAATATTGGTAGACTTCTTAGCCGAAACACCCTCCAAACTGAAGCAGGACACAAAAGTTGCTGAGAAGAATCCTGTTAAAATGATCGAAGGTGGAAACTTTACACCGATGGAGCCTCTAGCTCCGACGGTTCTGGCGCAGGTCTAATGCTTGTTGATTCGAAAAGGAAGGAGTATACTTATGCACTCCGTTTCGAATTCGATGTTACTAACAATGAAGCAGAGTACGAAGCTTTACTAGCATGCCTCCGACTGGCTAAGTACATGGAGGTAGAAGACTTGTCTATTTTTGTTGACTCACAACTGGTGGCTAATCAGATAAAGGGTTCCTACGAAGCAAGACAACCTGTGATCAAGAAATACTTAGATAAAGACAAGGAAATGCTCGAAGGGTTTACATCCTACAACATAGAGCATCTTCGAAGAAACCAAAATAAGAAAGCGGATGCACTTAGCAAATTGGCATCAATGGAATTTGCTCATTTAACTAAGGAAGTTACGGTCAAGTGTTGGCAGATAGGTCCATCGTCCGAAAGGAGGTGTCGGCGACGAATATCGAGGAAGACTCAAATTGGATGACTCCAATTGAGAGTATCTAATAAGTGGTATCTTTGAGGATCGAAATTAGCTCGAAGGTCCGCATCAAAGCACCACATTACATAATCATGGGGAACTACCTATACCGAAGGTCCTTTTTGTTTTCATGGCTTCATTGTGTCGGACCTAGGCAAGCCACCAACATCATTCAAGAAGGGCACGAAGGATCTTGCGGGCTTCACACAGGACCTCGCTTCGTAGTTTTTAAGATCATGAGGATTAGATATTGTTAGGAATTGGAAATTCTATTGTAAAGCATCGGTCACCACAAATATTATCTAGCTTAAGTTAGCTCGTAGACATATCATTTATTATGTTATTTGTTAGTTAGTTATTAGCGTAGTTTAGTCTAGTGCAACACCGTGGAGGAAGGACGGGTCTCTACCCACTATATGTCTGATCCACAGCCCGAAGGAGGGCGTGCTTCTTTGTATAAATAGCCCTCTCCCCACAAGGGAGAGGGTTGGATGTTCATTTGGAATCTAACCTTCCATGAGTTTCTCTTACTAGAATATCCCACTTTCTCTCTCTCTAAAATCATATATTCAACCATATTTGTGATTGTTGTTGTGCTTGTGAAATCCAATATGTTACAATTGGTATCAAGAGCCATGGTTTGATCATCTCTCTTACATATCCTTGGATTTCTAGTGGTTTTATATGGTTTTTGGGTTTGAAAAGGTTTAGTGGTTTTTGCATCATTTGGATCATTTCTTGTGTTAAAGTTTGAATTTTGAGTGTACTTTTGTGTTTAGAATCATTGTAAGTGCTCGGGTTTTGATTTGGAAAGCTTGAATCACTGTGGTTGAGCTTGTTTTGGATTGAAAAGGGTTGTGTTTAAGGTTTTCTTCCTAGCGACTTGGCTCTCGGATATGTTTCTTCGTAGCGACTTGCTATGTTTATTTCCAGCGACTTGTAGTTAGAGGAGTAGCGACTTGAGCCTTTCGACTTGTCTATTGAAACAAGCCGACAAATAGTACAATGTAGTGGAGGTTCCACTTCGTCTAGCGACTTGGTTGGCATAGCGACTTGTCTCTATTATTTATAGCAACTTGTCCTTATTGTTCTTAGCGAGTTGATCCTTAGCGACTTGGATACTTAGCGAGTTTCTCTTTAGCAACTTGTCTGCTTAGCGATTTGGTTCTTTAGCGACTTGTGTTCAGCGACTTGGGTCTTAGCGACTTGTGCTTAGCGACTTGATTCACAGCGACTTGAGGTTTTAGTGAGTTGCTACTTAGCGACTTGGTGTCTTAGCGACTTGTTTCTAAGGTTTATTGCAACTTGAGTACTTAGCGACTTGTCTTCAAGATAGTTAGTGATTTGGTGAATTAATGCAAGCAACTTGTGCCTAATATCCATCAACAAAATGTCTTACATCACTGACCCTTTAATCTCCAAAGTGCTTGAACTCTATGATACCTCACAGAACAAAGAAACAGTTTGCTACTCAGAATGTTTAACCATGATTGATTCAACATATTATGATCAAAACACTTCACATTCTGAGTCGGATATCAAAGAATCACACCTGTTAATGATTCATGATGCAATGCAAATGGAATGCAACATTGAGCCTTATCAACTACTTCATCTGTACCTCATACAACTGTTATCCACAACTGGGGATCGAACATTCAGTGCTCTCTTCCGCCAGGATCTACCTACATTGACAAGAACCTTGTTGCTGAACTTAGAACAACTAAAGCTTCAAATTACCAAAAGGAAGGTATTAATGGATGATTCTAATGCTGCACTTTAGGTTATCTACAACCAATTTCAGCCATTTATCAATGGGGAATATTCCGCAGACTTCGATCAACACGTTCATCGAATTTCCTTCAAAAACGTCTTGAATGGAAATTCATGAATTCATCAACACATTTATTCAACTTATGGATAATGTGGAAAAGTACATTAAGGAAGTCGCCAGAGAATGATAATTTGAATGCTTTGAATGGGTGTCAAGATAAATTAAGTGAAAGTTGTGATATGTCGGGTAATGGATCGTTGAACGGATGAATGATGTCAATACGAATATCGATACAACAAAGGATGATGAAACAGTCAGATCTTGAATACAAAGGCTCGTAGTCGATATGCTAGAAACAACTGCATTTCAAGAACTCTATTATGCATGATTTGAATGCAGATGTCACATCAACAAATGAACAGGTGTCATGTGATGAGGTACCCTTAACTGATCAACATAATGCATCTGCTAATGTACCTGATCAATATGATCCTATTTCTGAACATGACATTGATAAATGTTTCTTGGTTGAGCCTGAGTCTGAAATCTTTAAAACAAGTGAAATGGTTGAAAAAGGGGTTTTTGATGAACTTTCAAACAAATATTCAACTCTTGAAAAACATTGTATTTCCTTAGAAATTGCAATACAACAAAGAGAAGAAAGTTTTCTTGCTACAAAACCTTGCATAAATCCGAATTCCTTAATTTTGAGAATTTTTGAAATTAACCGCTTAAAACCAGATTCGTGACAAAGATTCAACCATTTTTAATACGAAATTGCAACTCTCAGATCTGCATAAGAGTTGTAATATAGGGATGAACAATTCTAATTATGAGGTGAGTGATACGCTTAAATCTATGAATGATGAATTGGCTCTATGTGTGTCCAACCTATTAAGGGAAAATGAGTCCTTAAGAAAGAACTTATTATAAAACAATTCCAAGTTGACAAATCAAACTAACTCCTTGTTGGCAGACATTGATGCCCTCAAAGGACAAATTTAGGATAAGAGCTTCACCATTGTTGCATTAAATAATGAGCTTAGGAAATCTATTGGAAATAGGGTGAACACTAAGTTTGCAAAATCATCAACCTTGGGAAAGCCAATTGTACTGAACAACTTAGAATGTACTGTAGTTAGGCAGCCTAATGCTTTTAGAACAGAAAGATTTAAACCATCAAACTCTAAGTTTGCCTCCCAAGTTAATGAGAATACAGTTTTGTCAAAACCAGTCACTTTACTAATTCCTTCCGATATGATGAATTACAATCCCTAGCTTAATGTTCGAAGCCCTAAGATCAGGAATATAAGGAGTTCATCTAGTTTTTATAAGAAGCATCAAATGGCTGATCAATCCCCTAAGAAACAAACTAATTACAAAAGGACCAATATTCAAAACAGGGAAGTGGCTCCATCCAAATCTATTAGCAATTGTTTCAAATGGATTCCCACTGGTAGATTATTTAAGTTTTCAGGATCCAAACAGACTTACACACCTAGATCTTGCCTTAAGTGGATGCCCACAGGAAAAATCTTCAAGAATATTGAACCTAAAGGGATTTCTATTAATGACACTCCTAGATCAAACTGTGCAACATCCAATAGTGCGGTTACTCATGTCACTAACTCATCTATTTGCAATACTACATGTGCTTCTAGTACAAAGTGTCCTTAGTCTTTTCAGGTACAATGCTCAATTCAATCATGAACATCATGACCTGGTTTCCATCAGAAATGAAGATTGCTCACTCAGGAATTATAGCTTGTCAGAATTGATGTACCTCGTACTTTGACTCCTGTTCGACTTGAATCAGGACTCGTTCTCATGAATCAGTGTACAAATTAGTTTTCACTTGTATTTAAAAAAAATAAATAAAAAAAAATAAAATCAAAATCATTTTCTTTAATTATTAATTAAATCTTTACCCACAATGTGATAAAAGATGTATCTCTTATAATCGATAACATCTACGGTCCTAGAAATGTCATTCAATAATGACACGGGACCATAGATGAAGTTCGAACAAAAGATATACTCTAGTTTTATAACGGGGGGTTAGAATTCAATCAATATTCATTGGTGACATTGATTGAGGGGGAGAATATTTCAAGTTATCTCGTTTCACTCTGCATCATTGTTTGATATGTATTGTGTGTTGCCGCATGCTTATGTCATGATTCGTTATGTCCACTATGTTAGATAGCTTATCTATGTTATGTCACTTTTGGTACTTGTCATATTATTTAACATGAATGCTTTTTATTCACTGTATTTGCTTGCAATCTGATAAGTACAAGGACTGAAAGTGTCAATAGTACTAATTTAGATAGATAGCGACTTGCTTTAATCAGGGATAGCGACTTGGCTTTACTAACGGGTAGCGACTTGTCCTTAATCTTAACTAGCGAGTTGCCTTTTCTGCACAAATACAGGGACTGAAAGTGTGAACTTAGTAAACTTGAAAAACCATTCTTAACCCTTAGCGACTTGTTTCAAGTTATTTATTTTATAAAACTCAAAAGTTTTTCTTGTTTTTTCTCTCGTGACCGTTTCTTGCTAGCGACTTGCTTGTGGTAAGGTTTATATCAACGTTTTTGTTTCAAAACATGTAAATTATATACATCTCCTAACTCAGGTCTCTTAGCAGATTCCACCGTGCATTTGATCTTCGATAGTTGCCCCCTTCCCCCCCCTTTAGGTTTGTTAAGGGATTCGTTTAAATGGGAACACTTGATATAATTAGGTGTTGTTTGGATTCACTAGGATAGATGTGAGGATTCAGTTGTATGTTTAAATGGGCGCAAATTGTTGTATCACTCATATGTGTTTCCTTTTGGGTTGTGTTTTTGATCTTGTTTATGCTTGTGGGTTAATTGTACGTGTTCATTGTAGCGATTTGATTGTGTTATTGTAATGGCTATATATGTTGATTGGATAGTGGTGTTATGCGTATGTTCTGTCAAGTTCTTGGTAGCGACTTACCTGATAAGCTAAATGTTCTTTGTGACAACTCGTAAATTCCTCGATGCGTCGTAATTGGAGAAACGTCGATTTGAGCGATCGTTTGATTTAATTTGAGACACGAGTCGTATTTTATATCATTTTTATTGGAAATAATATTTTAAAAACAATGGCGTAACTCTCGGGTCATGAATCCTTCATTTACTAAGTTAAACGAGCCCCGAAACGAATATATTGTAAGTTTTGTAAAGTTACGACTAGGGTCCTTTCTAAATGTGTCATTTTTGCCCTTATGGTTTCACTAATACACATTAGGTCCCTCCAGGGGTATAAATACCCCCAACCACTCTCAAACCCTCATTATACACCTTCCATTTCTCTCTCTACAAACACACACACTCTTACTCTCACTAGAAAATCCAGCCACCCATCTAGGGTTCCGGCGCCGTCACATTTTCCGACCAACTTTCCGGCGACCTCTTCTACTTACACCACCTATCCCAAACGATAGATCGGTGTCTTGTAACCACTTTTATGCAAGATAATCACGTTCAAACCATACGACGCGCCCTAGATCTTGAATTATAGTTTTGGAGCTTTAGGGTTTTGATGTTAATGTTTTTAAAAATGGTTAAGCTTGGATGGCGACGAGTTGTACTCGTGAGGAACACCATCACGGCCTCGTCTTTCTCTCTTTTCTTCTCACGGTAAACGCAACACAACCCAACTCACTTGATATTGTTTTTATTTCCCATTTCGAGCCGAGTATTATATCAAGTTATTTATGATCTTGTTTTCGTGGATAACTAAAAATAAAACAAGATTTTAAAACGGTTTATTTAATATTCGTGTGGTAAGAAACTATGAAAATGGTAATTGTTTGTGGGCATAATTCTATTTTGGGTCTCGAATTGTAACAAAAAGGGATGTTTGTTTTGGTCAGATGAATGTTTAGTTGACCGTCTAGGTCGATCAGTTTTGGGTATGAATACGGGTCACGGGTCAGTCTTAGAACCCGTATGGCTTACGGGTTGCAACCCGGTTGGTCCCTTTTGCTCCGTGTTATTATTATCAAGTTTGGGAAATGGTTGTGTCGAATTGAACTTGTTAAGATGAATGGATTATGGGGTTTCACGGTTTGGACTTGTGCCTATCATGACTAGGTTCCTAATAGGAACACATGAGCTGAAATGTCTTGTGTGAAGCGCTTTGGGTCGGGTCAAGTTGACCCGAATGTTAAATTAATAGTTGACTTGTGTTGAACTATGTGTCGGATATAGGATATGAGTAAACATTAGTTACGGGTTAAACTTGGTAAAATGTGATAAATAATATATGCCGCGGGTAAGATTGTAATAGAATATGGGTTAACTATACAAACGTAATGACTCGATTTAGTAACGAAGCAAATATATAACAATAATGGAGTAAGACTATCGTGATAAACGATATTTGACTTGAATGAATGATAAATGAGTTATGTGTGAGTGATGTGATAACCATTAAGGAACTAACTACTTGCTTAATGTCTAATATCGAATATTTCGCTTACATCATAAGGTACAATTACGGTAAATGAAGTTGGAATAACATTGAGTACGCAAGTTATACTTGTTACGAGTATATTAAATGTTTTGTCTTAAACGTGTATAACATATTAGACTCGAAAATGAGTTGAGATATTTGTTTGGGGTATGCTTAAATATTATGTTTTCACATTTTAACCTATAATGAAAAGTATTCTATATATATATTGTCGACGAATACGTTTTATTTAATTATAAACCTTTATTTACTACGGTAACAACTCACATTTTATAAATACATGATAAGTGTAAATACGGTTTATGAGCTTGAAATAACTATCGATAACAAGTTGCATTGATTAATATGTTGTACTTTACTAAACGTTTTGGCTTAAATGAGTTTAATATAATTGTTTTGCGATAAACTAAATATTCCGTTTCACATTTAAGCTAATATTGAATTACATAACTATAAACTATTTACGGATATGGTTTAATATATTATAAACCCTTATTAAATACGATGGTAACTCGTGTTTCACAACACATGTTAGCTTTTATAAACTTGTTTAGAAATATTATTTTGGAAGGATAACTTATTAAAGTCGTAGTGATTTGGGAACGTTGGAATAAACATAGTACACTAGTTACTATACCTTATATGAAGTAATTTCGGGTAAACTTGTATGATTATGAATAACGATTGGGACACCTTTATTAATTGAGCGATAAATGGAAACTTGTCTTTTATTATGGAATACGTACGGTTGGGAATTGTTGGGTAAATTGTCGAAACCTATCAATTAACCTATTTATGTTACATAAATAGTTGTTGTCATTTCCTAGTCTTTGACTAGCTTGAGTATTGTCGGTATTTATTGACTTTGTCAATATCTTTTCCTTTTTGGCGTGAGTTATGGTTTGAATGTCTTGGTTATGTCGATGTCTTCTTTTCCTTCGCGTGAGTTGTACATCGCGTCTATGTTTCTTACCACCACACGAAACGTTAAAACTAAACTTTTGAGATATTAATTATGAACTTTTGGGAACGATAATGTACCTTTGAAAGTAACGACATGAATGATCCACGAAAACTACAACACATTACTTTCTATTGATTTCTTTATCATATGAGCTGTATTTTAAGATTATCATATACGCATTAGGTTACGTCGCTTCTATTCTGTTGTACTCGTCGTACATTCTTTTGGATGCCATGGAGATTAACTTTAGATACCAGTCGTGTCAATAGTGAATAGTGCATTGTTGTGCCGTGATGACCTGTTATCTTCTGCTAGTGTTTATTCGTGCATTGCTGTGGCTAAGGTGAGTTTCATAGCCCCACTTTTATCTACGTTTTAACTATGTTTTGAACTATTTTGGGGTGAGAATCATGCTATTGTTTTTGGACCGTTAAAACTATTTGGATTTGCTTATATGCTTGACTGTTTAGATAGATGTGCGGTAGTCAATGCCTTAGTCTAGGTTTAACCGTGCCTAACTAAGAATAGACTTCTACCTTGACCTAGTCCAGGGTTGGCAATTGTTTTAGATTTTGCCACGACAGTGCTGGACTAGAGTCGTTGGGGCCGAGTAGTCCCTGGATGTGGGACATTTGTTATGATTGGTGATCCGGGTAGGATCAGTGTGAAAAGGTGTTTATCTATCTTAGGTCTTGCATAGCAAATCAACTCTTCAGTCGACTATGATTTTGTTGAACTTAAACCTATGAACTCACCAACAGAAGTGACCTTTTAGCATGATTTCTTAGGTGTTTGAGAGATGTTTGAAATCGTGATCGGTGGAAGCTTGCCAGAAGGCGAGGTTCAAGGATCATTTCGACTGATAAACTTTGGGGACCTATTTTATTAAATCATGTTTTGGGCCTAATATTTACTCTTTTGGATTAAATGTTTTGAATACTCAAATTTGGGATTGGTTTTGAATGTTAAATGACTATCTTTTTGCTATACTTGTGTGCGATACCAATCAGTTGGAAGCTTATAGTGATAGTGACTATGCTGGTGCAAATCTAGATAGGAGGTCCACCACTGGAGGTTGCCAATTCCTTGGAAAGAGATTGATTTCTTGGCAATGCAAGAAACAGACTATAGTGGCTACCTCATCTACTGAAGTAGAGTACGTTGCTGCTGCTAATTGATGTGGACAGGTTCTTTGGATTCAAAATCAATTGTTGGATTGTGGGTACAATTTCATGAACACAACAATTTTTATTGATAATCAAAGTACCATATGCATTGTTAAAAATCTAGTTTTTCACAGTAGAACAAAACATATTGAAATCAGGCACCACTTTATAAGAGATGCATATGATAAACATTTGATAAAAGTGGTTAAAATTCATATTCATAATAATGTGTCAGATTTGTTAACAAAGGCTTTTGATGGACCAAGGTTTCAACACCTTGTGGTCCATATTGGTATGCTTAACCCTTAACTGCAAAGTTTAAGGGGAGGCATAGGCCTCAGGGGAGGCATATGCCTCATGGGAGGATTTTTGTACACTTTGCATGTTGTTATGTATACTTTTGGTTTGTTTGCTTTTCACTAACACTAACCAGCTAATGTTATCTTAGTTTGTTTTTCTTTGTTAGGTTGTGTGTTTCTCTGTGTTTGTTCTGTTTTGCAGTTTGGTTATTCAAGTTGGAATTTACCATGGTTATTATTTGGAAAATGGTCAAGAAAGCTCTAAAGCTTGTTTCTACTGAATTCAAAGTGCTGAAGTGAGCTCTTTGTTTCTCTTGAAGACAATGTACTAAAGTTATAATGTTCATTCAAGAGAAGCATCAAGCAAATTGTTCATTCATTCAAGAGAAATAGTTCTGACTTCGACTTCAGAGTACAATCAACATCAAATGCAACTACATGATCTACTAATCCTAATCTAGTACATATCATCTATTTCAACATCTAACATAATGTTGGATATGCATGATCGCTCACATCTTTCACACTAGATCTTTGGATATGCATTTGTGAAGTCTTGCATAACCACCCATTCATTCTATCTCGATGGTCGGAGATGCATAACTACTATGATGAGGATGCTAAGGATCAAAATGGAAAGGATGGATTGATGCAAATCATGATGATGAAGAAAAATAATATGTCCTTTGTGCTTCATCTATTGATTTCAACCAAAATACAATCAATCCACCATCTTTAAGCATTTCCTCTATACGATGTGTGTTGATGTACCAAAACCTGGTGCAGAGAGACCGAGAACCACCTCTCTATCCTTAGGGAGTGGTGGATTCTGCTCGTGGCCTTCGTTGAGGCCGAGGAGGCGGAGGTTGGGAGTAAGATGTTCTCTCCTTACGAGTCATCGGAATCATCAACGGCAAGGAAGGCACATTCACAACAACAAAGGGAGGCTCATTCACTCTCTTTGAAGTTGCTTCCTCATCTGAGTCTTCATAAGGTGATACATAAGAACTTATGGATGAGTTGTCTTCACCATCGCCTGGATTGCTTGACAAATAGTTCTTCTTCCACCTCTCAAGACTGCTTATAGAGGATGCATTGTCATCTGATGAAAGGGTGATTGGGGTGGAACTACTCATGGTTGATTGTGATTAATTTTGGAGCATTGATGAAATTAGGGTTTGTGATGATATTTGGGGTTTTTGATGAAGAGTTATGTGTGCATTAGGATTGTTTTATAGACAGTTTCAAGACTTGATGAGATTTAATGCGTATAGTTGAAACAGTAAAAAGATATTTTCTGAAGCTTCTTGAATACGGGATCTATTTCAGCTGATCGGTATTCTTCAGCAGAATGGCTAGTGTTTCTACCAAAGTTGAAAGTTAAATTGGGTAAAAGTAGCAGTACACGTCAGCATTGGTCAACTATTTGACCAAAATTGGGAAACTACTACTTATTCTCTATTCGCATATCTTCGTCTCAAATTAAACGATTCACTCTTTACTCAAGTTCAAAATACTTCCACTTGTTTGAATCTTAACCCTAACTTACGATTTTCTCATGGCGCTTCAATTCAAGCATGATCATAATAAAGTCGCTTTTCTGGGAACAGCTAAGGGTGACGAGTTGTATAGACCGATGGTTGAATTCTTACAGAGATCAAAGATTCAGTGTGCTCTAACACATTCTCCGAATGCAATATATGAATCGTTGGTTACTCAATTTTGGGCATCGGCTACGAAAAGGAGTGATACGTGATTGTTGCGGTGATCGACGGAGCGAGCATGTGGTGACAGAGGAGCGGATTAAAGTCAACTTCATTTGGATGATCGAATGGGGTTTATCATTCTAATGTCACTGTGGTACTTGATGGGCTAAGAGCAATTGGATATCAAGGTACAAGGACCGATATGTGGTTAAAGAATCACTTTGTCCTATGTGGAGGTTTTGGTTCATACATTGCTTGAGTTTAAGCAATAAATCAGGAGGATGGGATCAGTTTTCTACTCAATTGGGATGTGGTATTATATGTTTATCTCAGGGTTTAACTTATAATTTTTCTAAGTTTATTTTCGATAATATGGTTGAGAATATAACTAGGAAAAAGACCAAGTTTTTGATGTACCCATTCTCCGAATGCAATAAAAGTGAGGAATATAACTAGGAAAGAATGTTAGATGAGTGTGCACAGAACAAGAAAAGTGAGGAATTGGCTAAACAGCTAGCAGCTCAGTATACTTCAATTTTGTCTCCTGAGAGACAAAGGGAACTGGATGAATTGCGTATTCAGATGCCTGCTGCACATTGGGATGTTTATACTCAGCAAGTAGTTTCTAATCCTACACTTGCTCAGAGTATATTAGGTGCAGATTTTGGTAGTGATACTTTTGTGGCTCTAATGATGGCTCGGGGACAACAAATGAAGCAAAAAGCAGCTGCAAAGAGGAGAGCTATTGTTGCTAAAAGACATAAAGCAAAAAGGGAAAAACCAATGACTGTAGCTCAGAAGAGGGCTCATATGAGGAGGGTTGTGAAGAATCATAGTTCTACTATTTATAATCTTGGCATGTCTATGAAGCAAATCATGCTTTATCCGATGATGCTTTGATTCGAAAGTATAATATGATTATGAAGTTTTCTTAAATCGGTTCTACTTCTTCTTCTACATTGGACGTAATTGCTAATATGTCCGATGTTCCTAAAGCAAAGAGACCTAAAACGCAGTTGATATCGTGGATAATTTTGATGTTGTTTCACCTCGGGTGATATCTCGTTGTTACTATCGAAACAACTTGAAGTCAATCCTTCCACCGATAAGGTTGTTTCTGCGAACCTTTCTTGTTTCTTCCGGCGGTGCCTCGTGTTGATAATTTGGGTGATACATTGAGTAAGGAAGAAGATCTAAAGGTTGCTAAGGCTAAGAAAGCAAGAGAGATGCTTGACAGAATGAATTCCTTATGTGATGGTGTTCCAACTATATCTAATTTTGTTTCTTCTACTCAAGCTGAAGATGTTCTTGAAAATTCTGAGGAAGGATTATCTCTGGGAATGAATACATCTGGTAGGAGGAAGAAAAGTATGGCTAAAAGGTAACTTAGTTCCTTAAGGAGATCTGTGAGACTAGCTAGGAAACATCTTTCCAAGAGTATTTCTTTAGATCTCAAGGCTGCTGAGTCAACTTTTATTAAGGAAGGAATCATGATGTTTTTCCCAAGGAACACATTCGTATTGATCAATTGGACGGTGGGAAGCTTAACCTTTGTTTATCGACTAGATAATTCTACTATACGCTTCAACTTCTTGAAGGAAATCTTTCCTTTGGTGGATAGACATGATTTGAAGATGCTTTGTATGAACATGTCACTCAGCATTATACTATTCATAAACCTCAGGGTTCTGGTTTATATTTATTGGGTGATCTTCAAGTCTTGTTTGCTTCTCATTCTCCAGAGGGTCAATGGTATTCTATTTGGCAGAATTCACATAAGTGGGAGATTGAGAGTTGGAGGTTCTATCCTCTGCCATGTGTTCATGTGGTTCAGACACAATGTGGTATGATTTTGTGTATGTTCTCGGATAAGACTTATCCTTTGTCTGTTCAATTAATGGAAAGAATGCTAAGACAGAAGTTGGAAGTACCTCCTAATCCAGTTGGCAATGATGACCTTCATGCAACACAATGTGTTAGACTGATTAAAAATCAGCTTCTACAAGATAAAGGTTCATATTTATTGTGGTATTTTGTATCTTATGTAATATTTGTTTTATTTATTTCTTAGTTAAAAAAAAAAAAAAAAAAAAAAAAAAAAAAAAAAACTTTTGTATATGTTTTAGTTTGTCTAACTTTTATTGCGGGTTTGTTGTATATTATTTATGGTTATTGACTCACGGATATACCTTGTGTATGTCAAAGAGTTAGCTAGTCCAAGTACGGCTTTGGTAAAGACACATCAAATCATTGATAAGCGTAATGGTTTGCTCAAAATCATAGGGACCGCAACCACCCATGCTTAATTCTTTGAGGGTTGTATGGTCATCAATTCACCATGGGTTATTCCTTTTGGAATCCAAGAATTGACTAGCCCGCAGTATATGGCTTGTGGTAAAGGCATTGGAATACCATATTTCGTGTCGCTCACCAATTCTAAGAATTGACTAG
This sequence comes from Chrysanthemum lavandulifolium, assembly GCA_022545495.1. Classification (NCBI taxonomy): domain Eukaryota; kingdom Viridiplantae; phylum Streptophyta; class Magnoliopsida; order Asterales; family Asteraceae; genus Chrysanthemum; species Chrysanthemum lavandulifolium. The sequence continues at coordinate 46,325,402 of CM040244.1, forward strand.
TCCCGAGCAAGCGGCTGTGTAAAGACATTTCAAATCCATTTATATGGTTGCCGGTTTGCCAATAAATCGATGGTTATCGGTGTACCATGGTTTCGAACTTAAACATTTGGCTACTCCATAGTGATGGCTATTGGTAAGAGACATCAAATCCATTATTTTCAATGATTCACCTCTCACAGAGTTAACACACCGGATGTGATGAGAATAGTTTGAAACTAATATGTTTTGATGTACATGTTGTCATTTGTTCTTTGCAAAGATTTGGAGTTTGAGTCTAATCATCAAAGAGATGTTCTTGTTTTGTTCTTTCTGCGATGTTCGTGAACAATCCTCTGGTGTTTGTCTAGTTAAAGATCTATCAAGCTGGAACTTAACCAAGTCAAATTCCGGTTTAGGAGAGAATTGTTGGGAATTATGTGAAGTATGGATTATCTTGAAATTACTACCGAAGGATTACGCTAAAGTGTATGGATTCTACCAAGACATAATTATGAAGTTTTATAGTTATTAGTTTGTTTCTGGAAGTTATTATTCGTGTTTAGTATATTTAGTTTGGATATACATGAGCTTTATTAGGAAGTGATTGTGTATATCTTATTTAGTTTTATGTTTATCGTTTCTTGGGAAGCGGTTTAGGGTTTTCTTTAGGGTTCCTTGTCTATAAAAGGAACACAATAGTATGAGTTATGTACCGATTGAAAAAACAAAGTTTTTGTTAATATAAAGATCCATAGAGGATCACAGAGTTCTTAGTTATTTGTGTTACTTGTGTTTATATTCCGCTACCAAATACAAGTTGTAGAGATTGTCTTTTACTGTGCTTGTGATTACATAGGCATAGCTAACGATCCACGAGCTCAAGATCTATCAAGGTCTGCTAGATTCAACACAATCCAATAGTAACACTTCGAAAACTTTATTAATTCTTCCATTGTACCGAGATTTGGGGGTGTTACATTCTTGGTAGTGAGTTGGTTCATAGATTCCTCATGGCGAGTTGTGATATCTTAATACATTCTTACTAGCGACTTGCTTTGTAACTGGGTTATACGAATTGTAGTAGCGACTTGGCCATATAACTTTTGGTAGCGACTTGTCTTGACAAGTTAGCGACTTGCTTAAACATTTTCATAAAAGCGACTTGTTAAGTATTTTTCTTATAGCGACTTATTTTGACAAGTTAGCGACTTGCTGTATCATTTTCACAATGGCGACTTGTCACTAATTTTTGTAGCAACTTGCTTTGTCAAATTGTTTAAAGCGACTTGCTGTAATACTTTCATGATAGCGACTTGGTTCAGGTTTTTCCTGTAGCGACTTGTCTTGACAAAACACTCATAGCGACTTGCTATAACAATTTTTGTTTAAGCAATTTGTATCTGGTTTCTCTTGTAGCAACTTGATTTGACAACTTGTTTTAACAACTTGTTATAACACTTCCACTATAGCATCTTGTCTCATGAAAACTTATTATAGTAATTTTGTTTTTAACTATTTTGGCTCAAAACAAATTGTCTCTTGAAAACTTTGTCAAAATGATTTGTTACTTTGAAAATTACTAAAGCATCTTAATCTATTTTCTAAGTATGTCACTCTGTTTATGGGTAATCAGTCATGTTTGCTACTCTTTGTGCTTGTGTCATAAGGTTGGACTAAAAGTTGTTCAGTTAACCATGTCTAATCTAACATGCTCTCGAACACTGTTGTTGTCTGTGTTTCTACAGAATTTCAAATGGCTAACACAACTTCTTCCGAGAACCTTGCTACCTCTACTCCATCCATTGTTCTTACAGACAATGAAATTCTTCCAAAAGACAAATGGGTAGAGATTGGGAAAAGTAACTGTTATGTGGACATGGAAAGGATTCAACAAAATCCAATCTTCAAGGTGGCTATTGATATTCTTAAAAACACTAACTTCTTTAGTGCCCTAACCAAACAATGCACGATCCCTTCCATTTACCTACAACAATTTTGGAACACCATCACTTGGGACAAGATCACAGCCACTTATTCCTATAAGCTTGATGATAAGGAATTTGAATTCACATCTGACATTCTCAGTAAGGCCCTAGGAATCATACCATGTGACACTACCATACAATCTGTCCCTCCACCTAGTGTGGAAGAGTTAATATACTTTCTAAATGATTTGGGTTATCAAGTTAACATAACAAGGGCGTCAGACATCATCACCGGACACATGTATCAACCTTGGAGAGCCATTACTACCATTCTCAACTTATGTTTATCTGGAAAAACCTCAGGGTTCGATAAAGTAAGGATACCAATTCTGCAAATCCTATAGGGTCTCGTCAAAGGGGTGAACATTGATGTCTCGGAACGTATTTGGGAAGAATTCTCGTTGTCGATGCACACTTTCATCAACGATAGAACAAATGTTCAGAATCAAGCTCAAGGAAGAAAGAAAGTACACAAACTTGTGATTCCTAGCATAAGATTCTCGAAGCTTGTCATCCAGTTCTTGCAACAGACGCATAACTTTAATCCTAGGAGTGAATCAGTCCTCCATAATGCTAGGGATGAATTTGTTCTCGGTAACCTCAAGTATGTTGCCAGAGGGGTTAATAAAGAGATCTTTGGAAAGCCAATTCCTTATGCACTTCTCACAGATGATATTAAGAAGACTGACTACTTCAGATTATTCAAGAAAAGGGTATCCAGATCCAATGTTGATGACGCTCCCAATCCCTCACAGCCCAAGTCTACAAAGTCTACTTCCAGCACTAAATCATCCTCTAAAACCTCTTATGTTGCCCTTCCTAAGAAGAGACGAGATAGATCTCAATCTACCGACACTTCTTCACAGAAGCATAAAAAGAGAACGAATGATGCTGAAAAGGAAAATGTTAGAGGTACCGAGGCACCAAAGGGTGACAGTCAATTGTTTGATGAAGACGATGCTAATTTACAACAAGGGATTAAACAAAGCTTGGAAAGCTTGAACATGAGACCACCAGTTGGAGGTGTTGTGTTAAGAGAACACGAGCCGATGCCACGTCAAACAACTTCAATCACTCAAGACAAAGGAAAGGATTGTTGGTGTGAATCTTGAACAAGCCGCCACATGCTTGACCATCTCCTTTTCACCGTCAAGAACTACCAACCAATTTGAGTGAAGAAAAGAAGCATTGAATCATCTTCACCGGGAACCAACTGGGCCGAAAAGGAGGTATCCGAAACACAGGAATATACACTTGCATCAAGTGATACCCTGTAAAACCCGAAAATCTGAAACTTATCTAAAGACTAAAATACCCTTGGAACTAAGAATAATAAAATACGTAAAACTCGTTTATAATAAAGTCGGAAATTTTAAAACCAAATAAATAAAAACTTAACGAATATAATTTAAGTGGATGACTTTAATACGACGAAGGACGTATATGTTTCGCTAATAAGTTGGGCCGTTTGGTTGTTTATTCGACTCGTGTCTTTTGTTTTGTTTTTGCGCCAAGCCGAGGACAAGAAGCCCAACGAGGCGTTTGTTTTGTGTCGTGGGATCAAAGGGCAAGCCCATAGGGTGTTTGTTTGTGACGGTTGGACCCAAACCAACCCTAACCCAAACACTTTCCTAATCAAACTCAAATTCTATAACTATAAATATAACACATAATCATTAAATTGGAACCTAGTTTTGCCTCTCCTTTTCTTTTTCTTTTGTTCGCCGAGAGCTTCCCAACACACCTTGGTGTCGATTTTTCTTATTCAAGTGAAGGTATAACGTTTATTCATCTTCCTTTAACGTACCTTGCATGTATATGTCGAGATATAATTGATTTGTCGCGTTTCTTTTCTTTTGTTTTGGGGCGAGAGGTGGTAATCAAGAAAACAAGAAACCCTAATTTATTTTAACCTTGTAATTAATAAGGAACGTGTATAGTGATAAGTAATATTGAATCGGGTCACGTATATGTTGAGTTAAGGTGGTAGAGACATGCATGAGGTGAGACGAGGCATGCATGAGTTTTGAATGAGGTTTAAAACATGTAACTTGAATATGTAACGTTTAGATGAGCTAGGACTTGGATAAAACATGCTAGCCGAAACCCTAGGTGAACTAAATAAGTGTACATGAGATTTAGACATGTAATTAATCAAGAAAGGTTACGTAAATATAAAACCCTAGTTTTATGAGTAAAGCGTATGAAGTATACTAAACCCTAATAATGTATGTTCACATGAAATCATAAACGTGTATGATAAGGGTAAACGTAAAGAAGGTTATTAATTACGTATTAGGTTAAGTGGAGAATTATTAAGACGTAACATGTAAAATGAATACATATTAATGAGATATTAAAGAGTAAGAAACCCTAGAACATAAATGAGAGTATATTAGGGTTTGAACTAAATATAGTAAGTGTTATTTCATGTGTGAGTTATAACGTATAAACTATTTTCTCATTTAACTTAGACTTTAATAAATGATATAACAAACCCTAATCTACAACATTGATTATAAAATACTTAAGACTCATTAATAAAACCCTAAAGTATAAAGATTACTAATTATGAATACTAAATGTTAAAAGATCATTTTGACGAGTATGGAATCATTAATAACTTGGACGACCGTTAATGTCTATAGGTTCTGTGAAGAGGGAGTAATCCTTTGTTTTCGTCTTTCTGCTTTTCGATCTTTGCATTGGAATAAAGATGCAGATATTCGACCTTTTCAATAAAGGTTTCTCTTAATGTTTTCTTTCGTATTAGGTTTTCCTAAGCCTTTGCTATGAATCCCAAATCGATTTGTTTGAGCTATTGCTTATCCGAACTTTGATTTACGAATTATGAAACTTCGATTTTGAACTATCGATATGAAAACTATGATTTTGGAAATATGAATGATTTTCCGATAAAATATGATCCGTATCGGTTATGACATTACGATTTGACCTAAGATAGTTTGACACCCGAGCCAAATATTTAACTAGTCATGGGGTTCCATGTCCGTATCGATGATGCACCTCGATATGACTCTAGGGCGATGAGTGATGTTCGCCACGTCTCGGATGGTGAAGCATATTTTTGAATATGTAGGAAGGGCGTATGGATGCATCCTAGATCATTATCGTTATATGTTATATGTTATCGATGATTGATGTTGCGTGCGTGCACGCCCTTCATAACTCTGTAGGTCTCCCTACAAAATGTTACCTTGTGTGAATATGAATGTGATCGATATAAGTTACGGGCTCGTGGTAGTTGACTATAAATATCTTTTGAAATTATGATTTATGCTTTGAAAATGATAATGATTTTGTTATTGCTCATTCACTTTATTTCATATCCGTTATTGTTTAGTTTAGCTTTTGCTTTCATATCTGTTCACTGGGCTTTTGAAGCTCAGCCGCACTTTTCTTTTCTTCCGCGGCAGGTATCTAAGCATTGGAAGCTGGGTTGCTTTGGGATGAGTGCTTGAGTGGGCTTACCTTAGAGATTTAGCTTTGATTTCCTTATGATACCATTTAGACTTATTTTATTTCGGATATTATGTTTGAAGTTTATTATGCTTCCGCTGGGACCTATGTAATGAAGTCATTTGACTTGGATTATTTTCCGCATTTATGTTAAGACTTTCTTTTGGTTATGAATGTTTTGCTTTGATATGACACCATTACTTGTGATTCCTTTACCCTTGGCGGGTCAGGGCGTTACAATTTATGGCATCAGAGCCCAGGTTTACGACTTGTAGTCAGGACCTGTGAACATAAGAACCTTAAGTTATCCCTTAGAGTTAAGATTTGACTGTGAGGATTGGGTGACTTAGGTTTCCTTCTGCGAACTTCCATTTCGTATCTCATCTTTGTTCATTTTGCTAATCGTTTGAATATCGTTTAGATGGTTCGAACTCGTACTCTTTGGTGGCGCGGATGGAGACGATGATGCGGTTAACATGGATCTTTGCGATTGCGAATGCTCTCAACTCTCTTTTCCTGGTTTGACTACACACGAGATGATGGAGCAGTGATCAATAACATCCGTGTCGAATGGTGCTTGGTAGTGGTGGAGGAAATCAACCCGTAGGCATTCACACTTGGCTCGGCGTTTGGTAGCTCAAGCCTCTTCGCTTAGCACCTTCGCTACTCCCACCGAAGCGAGGACCGGATCACTCATGTTGAGAAGTCGTTTGAAGTCTTGGGTTGTGGAGACGAGTTTAAGACTCGTTTGGCTGCGTTTAAGTTGGAAGGTGATGCTTTAAATTGGTGGAAAGCATTGAAACAAGCACGAGGAGGAGATGCTTTCATTGTTACTTGTACTTGGACGGAGTTTCGGACTATCTTCTATAACCGTTACTTCCACGATGCGGAACGACAAAGGTATGAGAGGGATTATCAGCGATCTACCGGTTTGATAATGAGAACTCCAATGAGTACATGAGTAGGTTTATGAGGTTGGTAAGCTTTGTTGGAGCGATTCTTTGGAGATGGTAGGCGCCAAGCTAAGCATTTCAAATGGGGATGAAGAAGTGGGTGTTGGACCGATCGCTTAACACCGACTATGAGGATGTGTCGACTGCAATGATGCGACTTGTAACATTGAGATCTTTCATGAGGGTTCGAGGTTACAACAAGCGTAATCGCGATGGTGATCAGTTCAAGGTAAGACTCAAAGTAATGAGTATAAGGAAATCTTGGCGGGAGTTATGACTCGAGGGACAAGGGATAAGAGTTATGATCGTGAGGTCGATCGGAAGGAATGTGGACACTAGGCGCCACGAGGCGAGGGTCGAGGATAACGAGCTGCGGTAAGAATGGAAATGATCGTCGAATCGGGGTAACAATAACCAGTTACAACAAAGATCGATCGACTCGAGGATCGAATCGTGGTCGTGCTTGAGGATCTTCCGTCGAAGAAGGACACCAAGTTTTGCCTCCCCACCTATCTGTACTACTTGTGGAAAGGCTCATCCGGGACCGTGTATCAAGGCCACCGGTGGATGTTTCTCTTGTGGATCTACTACTCACAAGATCAAAGATTGCCCTAAGAGGAACCCGCGATTCACGGAAACTATACCAAGCCGCCACCTACTCTCGGACGTGTCTATGCTACTACTCGAATCGGTGGAGCATACTTGAGTACCATTACGGAACTCTTTTCATTGATGATTATTACGTCTTCGTTTTATTTGACACGGCGCCACACACTCCATCATATCTATCACATGTGCTAAGAAACTTAATATGAAACCACAACCACTAACGAATCACTTATCGATATCTACGCCTATGAAAAGTCACATGATCATTGATCATAAATACGTTAAGTGTCCTCTTCGTTTTGATGATCGTATTCGCCATGCACATCTGTATCCTCTCGATATGGTCGACTTTGATATCATTCTAGGCATGGATTGGTTGGCTTATCATAGAGCTTCCATCGATTGCTATGCTAGAACCGTGATCTTTGGAGCGTCAAACATCCTAAATTCGTTTATTATGGTTCTAAACCACTCAAATCATTAAGTTCATTTCGCTATGAAGGCACGGACCATGATTGCTCATGGGTGTCAAGGTTTTCGGCATCCGTTAAGGACACATCTTTGGAGAGTCCTAACATTGAAAATCTTCGGTTGTTTGTGAATTCACCGACGCTTTTTCCGATGAACTTCCCGGACTTCCTCCATTCGAGAAGTTGAGTTTAGCATTGAGTTAATCCACGGTGCTAAACCGATTTGAAGGCTCCGTGTCGTATGGCACCGTAGAGCGAAGGAGTTGAAGGAACAGTGCAAGAGATGATAGATAATGGATTCATTCGACCTAGTGTTTCTCCATGGGGCGCACTTTGTGTTTGTGAAGAAGAAGGATGGAAGTATCGCGTCTATGTATCGACTACCGCGAACTCAACCGTATTATTATTCGAACCGTTATCCTCTCCCACGCATAGACGATTTGTTTGATCAACCGCAAGGAGCTAAGTTCTTTTCTAAGATTGATCCGAGGTCGGTTACCATCGATTCGTGTGAAGGAGCAAGATGTTCCTAAAGCGTTTCGTGCGGATATGGTCATTATGAGTTTCTCGTTATGCCTTTTGGTTTGACCAATGCTTTCTTTGTGTTTATGGACCCGATGAATCGTGTTTTCCATGAATTTCTCGATAAGTTCGTTATTGTTTTCATCGACGACATTTTAGTTTACTCAAGTCGAAGAGGAGCATGAGCAACATCTCCGGATAGTTTTGGAGATTACGAGGAAGAAGAAGTTGTATGCCAAATTCTCGAAGTGTGAATTTTGGTTAAGACAAGTTGCTTTCCTTGGTCATATCGTATAAGGCGATGGTATAACCATGGATCCGTCTAAGGTTGAGGCTATCACTAAGTGGCCAAGACCTCTGATGATGATCGAGGTCGAGTTTTCTAGGACTTCTTGGATATTATCGACGCTTTTGTCGAAGGTTTCTCTCGTTTAGCTTTGCTGCTAACAAAATTGATGAGGAAAGGTGAAAAGTTCGGTGGACGGATGAAAGAGAAAGAGTTTTGAAGAGTTGAAACGGAGATTGGTTTCCGCTCCTATTTTGACTCTTCCATCCGGTTCGGAGGATATCAAATCTATAGCGATGCATCTAAGAAAGGATTAGGTGTGTCTTGATGCAACATGGTAAGGTCATAGCTTACGCTTCAAGGCAATCGAAACCTTATGAGGAGAATTACCCAACTCATGACCTTGAGTTAGTCGCTATGGTGTTCGCATTGAAGATCCGGAGACATTACTTGTATGGGGAGACGTGTGATATTTTCACCGACCATAAGAGTCTCAAGTATATTTTCACTCAAAAGGAACTCAATATGAGACAAAGAAGATGGTTAGAACTTCTTAAGGATTATGACACTAACATTCAAGTACCATCCCGGTAAGGCTAACGTGATTCTTGGCACTTAGCCGGAAATCGTGCATTCTTATGTAGTATTGAGATTGAGCCTAAGATTATTCGTGACTTAGAACGTTTGGATGTTGAGTTGTGCGTCGAGGTTTTGGTGGATCTTGGGCTAGTATGAAGGTGGAGTCGAACCTTATACCGCAAATTAAGGAAGCTCGGAAAGATGACGGTTTGTGGGCCGTAGCTCAGAATGTTGAAGAAGGTAAGCAGACGGAGTTTAAGGTTGATAACGACGGAATTGTATGGTATGAAGATAGGCTTTGCGTTCCCAATGATCAAGTACTTCGTGAGAAAGTTATGACTGAAGCTCATAGTTCTCCTTTCACTATCCATCCTGGTTCTACCAAGATGTATAGGGATTTGAAACAGTATTTCTGGTGGAACGGCATGAAACAAGATGTAGCGACATTTGTATCGAAGTGTATGATTTGTCAGCAAGTGAAGATCGAACATCAAAGAGCTAGTGGACTGTTACAACCATTGGATATTCCGACATGGAAGTGGGATAAGATATCTATGGATTTTGTGACTGGACTACCTCTTACTAAGAAGAAGCATGATGCGATTTGGGTGGTTGTTGATCGACTAACCAAATCTGCTCATTTCTTACCAATTAGAAAGGATTATGGTATCGGCAGATTGGCAGAGATTTTTCAGCAAGAGATAGTTAGGCGCATGGTACTCAAGCGGCTATTGTGTCGATAGGGATCCGCGTTTACTTCGTTTACGGAAGGGTTTGCAAAAGCTTGGGGTACTGACTTAATTTTAGTACGGCATTTCATCCTCAAACGGATGGTCGGTCCGAGAGAGACCATTCGGACTTTAGAGGATATGCTAAGGGCTTGTGCTTTGGAATGAACTGAGCACCGGATGAATATTTGTGTTTGGTAGAGTTTGCATACAACAACAGTTGGCATGCTAGCATTAAGGCAACACCGTTTGAACTTCTATGGAAGGAAATGTAGATCACCTACTTGTTGGGATGAAGTAGGTGAGCGCCTAATTGAAGGTCCGGAAATGATTGAGATCACTAATGAGAAAGTAGTCGTTGCTAGAGAAGTTAAAGGAGGCTAGGTCTCGTCGGAAAAGTTATGCCGATAAGCATCGTCGTGATTTAGAATTTCGTGTTGGTGATCGGGTATTTTGAAAGTCTCGCCGTTTAGAGGTGTGAACGCTTTGGAATCAAGGGCAAGCTTAGTCCTCGATTCATTGGTCCGTTTGAAATTCGGAACGATAGGAGAAGTTTCGTGTCGTTTAGCACTTCCGCCTCGCTTATCGCATGTTCATGATGTGTTTCATGTATCTCTCCTTAGAGGATACAATTATCATCCATTACACGTTGCTTCGTATCCGTTTGATCAGATTCGATCCGATATGTCTTTGCACGAAGAACCGTAAGCTATTTTTGAAAGACAAGAAAGAGTCATGAGAAGTAAAGTCATTCCGTTCGTTAAGATTCTTTGGAAAAATCACCCGTAGCGTGAGGCTACTTGGGAGACCAAGAGTCGATGCGAGCTAGTTATCCTCATTTCTTTGAATAGTTCGGTATGTTCTCGTTTCGTTATCGTTTTGTTTCGTTTCATTTCAATTTTCGAGACGAAAATTTTTTTTTAGAGGGGAAGAGTTGTAAAACCCGAAAATCTGAAACTTATCTAAAGACTAAAATACCCTTGGAACTAAGAATAATAAAATACGTAAAACTCGTTTATAATAAAGTACGGAAATTTTAAAAACCAAATAAATAAAAACTTAACGAATATAATTTCGTGGATGACTTTGGTACGACGAAGGACGTATATGTTTCGCTAATAAGTTGGGCCGTTTGGTTGTTTATTTGACTCGTGTCTTTTGTTTTGTTTTTGCGCCAAGCCGAGGACAAGAGAAGCCCAACGAGGGGCGTTTGTTTTGTGTCGTGGGATCAAAGGGCCGAAGCCCATAGGGGTGTTTGTTTGTGACCGGTTGGACCCAAACCAACCCAAACCCAAACACTTTCCTAATCAAACTCAAATTCTATAACTATAAATATAACACATAATCATTAAATTGGAACCCTAGTTTTGCCTCTCCTTTTCTTTTTCTTTTGTTCGGCCGAGAGCTTCCCAACACACCCTTGGTGTCGATTTTTCTTATTCAAGTGAAGGTATAACGTTTATTCATCTTCCTTTAACGTACCTTGCATGTATATGTCGAGATATAATTGATTTGTCGCGTTTCTTTTCTTTTGTTTTGGGGCCGAGAGGTGGTAATCAAGAAAAACAAGAAACCCTAATTTATTTTAACCTTGTAATTAATAAGGAACGTGTATAGTGATAAGTAATATTGAATCGGGTCACGTATATGTTGAGTTAAGGTGAGCCGAGACATGCATGAGGTGAGACGAGGCATGCATGAGTTTTCGAATGAGGTTTAAAACATGTAACTTGAATATGTAACGTTTAGATGAGCTAGGACTTGGATAAAACATGCTAGCCGAAACCCTAGGTGAACTAAATAAGTGTACATGAGATTTAGACATGTAATTAATCAAGAAGGTTACGTAAATATAAAACCCTAGTTTTATGAGTAAAGCGTATGAAGTATACTAAACCCTAATAATGTATGTTCACATGAAATCATAAACGTGTATGATAAGGGTAAACGTAAAGAAGGTTATTAATTACGTATTAGGTTAAGTGGAGAATTATTAAGACGTAACATGTAAAATGAATACATATTAATGAGATATTAAAGAGTAAGAAACCCTAGAACATAAATGAGAGTATATTAGGGTTTGAACTAAATATAGTAAGTGTTATTTCATGTGTGAGTTATAACGTATAAACTATTTTCTCATTTAACTTAGACTTTAATAAATGATATAACAAACCCTAATCTACAACATTGATTATAAAATACTTAAGACTCATTAATAAAACCCTAAAGTATAAAGATTACTAATTATGAATACTAAATGTTAAAAGATCATTTTGACGAGTATGGAATCATTAATAACTTGGACGACCGTTAATGTCTATAGGTTCTGTGAAGAGGGAGTAATCCTTTGTTTTCGTCTTTCTGCTTTTCGATCTTTGCATTGGAATAAGGTATGATATTCGACCTTTTCAAGAAAGGTTTCTCTTAATGTTTTCTTTCGTATTAGGTTTTTCCTAAGCCTTTGCTATGAATCCCAAATCGATTTGTTTGAGCTATTGCTTATCCGAACTTTGATTTACGAATTATGAAACTTCGATTTTGAACTATCGATATGAAAACTATGATTTTGGAAATATGAATGATTTTACGATAAAATATGATCTCGTGTCGCTTATGACATTCGATTTGACCTAAGATAGTTTGACACCGAGCCAAATATTTAACTAGTCATGGGGTTCCATGTCCAGACGATGATGCACCTCGATATGACTCTAGGCGATGAAGTGATGTTCGCCACGCCTCTGGATGGTGAAGCATATTTTTGAATATGTAGGAAGGGCGTATGGATGCATCCTAGATCTCGTTATCTCGTTATATGTTATATGTTATCGATGATTGATGTTGCGTGCGTGCGTCCTTCATAACTCGTAGGTCTCCCACAAAATGTTGCCTTGTGTGAATATGAATGTGATCTGATATAAGTTCTGGGCTCGTGGTAGTTGACTATAAATATCTTTTGAAATTATGATTTATGCTTTGAAAATGATAATGATTTTTATTATTGCTCATTCACTTTATTTCATATCCGTTATCGTTTAGTTTAGCTTTTGCTTTCATATCTGTTCACTGGGCTTTTGAAGCTCAGCCGCACTTTTCTTTTCTTCCGCGGCAGGTATCTAAGCATTGGAAGCTGGGTTGCTTTGGGATGAGTGCTTGAGTGGGCTTACCTTAGAGATTTAGCTTTGATTTCCTTATGATACCATTTAGACTTATTTTATTTCGGATATTATGTTTGAAGTTTATTATGCTTCACTGGGACCTATGTAATGAAGTCATTTGACTTGGATTATTTTCCGCATTTATGTTAAGACTTTCTTTTGGTTATGAATGTTTTGCTTTGATACGACACCATTACTTGTGATTCCTTTACCCTTGGCGGGTCGGGGCGTTACATACCCAATCAGATAAGAATGATGAAGAATAATTGCTGAAAGACTCACAAGAGAACCTTGAGTCAAGATCTGATGAACACATGGACATGGAAGAACCGAACATGTCTACTGGTTCTCTATCCTCATTAAAGAACCTAGATACAGACTTCTCTTTCAGTGATCAATTCTTAAATGACAAACCCACAGACACAGAGTCTTTTAAGCAAGGTGATGAAAAAGAAGAAGTTGAGTCCATGTATACAGTCAACATTCAGCAAGACACATCAACCATTCCTCCGATGTCAGCACCTACTCATGCAACCGCACTTCCACCGCCTAAACCTGCTCAAACATTCGCACTTCCAACACCTGAACCTGCGAAAGATCTATCACTTGAACCAGTGGTTACAGTTACTAACACTGACACTCCACCGGATTCACCACCTCAAATACTTACATCAGATCAATTGCTCGACAAAGCAGTGAAAAGAATTGAAGCTCTTGAAAGACAACTGCCTAAATCTATCAATGTCCTCGAGAATCGTGTCTACAGGTTGGAGCACCTTAACTTCGATGAAAGGGTAGCAGAAGCCATTGAAGGCGAATTTAAGGATGTTGTTGAATGGGCAATGCAAGCTCCTCTGCTTCAATGGTTTAAAGACCTACCCATTTCAGATATGAGAGCTGTCCTTTCAGACAAGATGTATGAAGCTAACGAACATAAGGATGAGGTCCATAAGAAGTTATTCGAGGCTCTCAAAGAATCAATTAAGCATGACAATCATATACAGTTTATGAAGGACATTGGAGAAAGGGAGGCTAAGAAGAAAAGGAGGACTTCGGTGTTGGAGACGTTGCGTAAAGGTCCTAAACCTCTGCCTCCCTCACCTCCAACTGGAGGAGCTGGAACTTCTGGGGCTGGTGGATCTTCTAAAACAACCACTACAACTCCACCACAACCACAATCATCACCACCAAAACCTTCTAATCAATCTAGTTCATTCGAAGATCAGGGAACTCATAAGAAGTCTGCAGCTTGGACCACGGTTGATTCAAGGTTTACACCCACATTCTCCACTATTCCGTAAGACCGGTGCTACATGAAGAATCTTATGTCATGGCGGTCGAATCCGATGATGATGATGCATCCACAAAACATATCCCCAAGCCATCTAAAGAGGATTGGTTTGATGCATATGTTTGGGTGAACGCCTAAAACCACTAGAGTTGCACCTTCTAAAGACATATCTCAAAGCTGGCTCACCAAGAGAGACCTCAAACTCGTAACCTTCATGGTCCATCCCAGTCGACATGATGATCCTCACAACAATTGGGCTTCAACAATCATCACCAACTATGAAGCCCCAAATCAAGACTCTTCTTCACATCACAGGAGATATGGGCGCCTTTATGAAGTGGTTTTGAGAACATAAGGAATCTCGTCCATCACTCCAAAGGATCTTGAAGGACCGGTATTTGAAATCGTCAAAGTCTTTCACTCGGATGCCAATCGCCTTCAATACCGATGGAAGAATGTCATAAGATGTCGAGTGATCAAGTCGTTGAGCGATCACCGTTTCAATGTGAACAAGCCTCTTCTTCTCGGTGGTGAACACGGAAAATGACCATTCGGTCTAAGTTCTTCTTCAACCATGACTGGACTATCTATGTGCTCGTACATCTAAAGAAGACCAGCTTTATAGATTTCAAGATGAAAGTCGCTACCTACTCGATCGTGGTCTTGAATGATGGTTCGGGATCAATTCGGGCAAATAAAGAACAAGAGTATGACATTGCTGCCTCATATGGCATTTCTCATTGGTGGTTCAAAAAGAATAAATTCTACATTGATAGACATAGTGCTAAAAAGAGTCGCAGAGCTGTTCGATCCAAGTTGTGAATTCTAAGCGTTGTTAGTGTAGAGATCTTCCCAATCTATGGCTATGATTATCTGAAGAAGATCGTTCTTCGAAGAGCAGACCAAAAAGATCATGTTATAGAAGAAAACGACTTCAAACATCTGCTGTCAAGTGACTTTGAAGATCTCTATCTTCTGAACCTCCAAGGACATCTTGACCATCTACCTGTTTGTGAGAAGAAAGCTCTCTCTGCTAATCTCGGATCGAGGCTTGGTCATTCAACAAAGAGTTGGGGATTTTCACTAGGAATGGAAAGCTACCGCACCGCGTCAATCTAACAAGACCACAATGGGAAGCCTCGGGACTTGAATTTCATCACGAATATAAAGTGATTGACACCCCTAGAGCTATCATCTTTACCAACAGACACGGATCACGTATCTCGATGAGATCTGTCTGAGCTTTTCAAGTTCGATGATGGAACTCTCAAGATGGTCAAAGAAGAATTGAACTCGAGAGTGAAGCAAATCAAACTTGATGCGAAGCCGTGGAACAAAACAAGATTACGGGTCCGAACAGACTTGAAGATGTGAAGATTTCATTGTCGCAATCGGACGAAGATTAAAGACTAAAATGATTTATCGCAGCCTTGAAAGTTTTATGGGTGGTAGACTTCATGAAGGTCACTACAAGCTGCTTCAAAGAACTGAATGAAGACATCTTCCGAAAGTAGTTTCTGTTTTGTATTTTTGATATGTAAAATGTGGTGTATGTACTATGAACAACTATAATGTATGTAGTAGTGATAGGTTATGTATTGTGGTTTCCCTTTTATCTAAAAAGGGAAGTTCAGTGTAGTCTACTTCAGATCATATAAAACCGGACACATTTTTCTCCAACAAAGTTTTGTTTCATACATATTTAAATCACTTGAGATCCAAAATCTCAAAGGATTTGAAATTTTGATCGGGGAGAAAATGTGATATAAAATGAAAGATGATAAAAGGTGACCATTTTTGTCTCAAAGTGCATACTACTCTCGAATATGTGCCAAACTCTTTTCGAATCTCGAAGCATATATTAAGGGGGAGCATTTCAAAACAAATATAAACCTTCAAGGTACAAAGACCTTTATGCTTCAACATAAAGAACCTTGATTGATTTTTCTAAATGGTTTCTTAATGGCTTTTGTGATCGTGAATGTACTTCAAAAGAACTCTTTCCTCTATGTGTTAAAATGATTTAAAATATCCTACGTACATATTGAGGGGGAGAATTTACCAAAGAAAATCAAAAGGCTTTTTCTAATGAAATTGTGATCAAGAAATTATTTCAAATAAATTATTTCAAAGAACTCTTGCCTCCATGTGCTAAACAATTTATAAAATCATATACACATGTTGAGGGGGAGCCTTTCTAAAAGATCAAAACAATTAAGGTACGAAATGCTTTGATATTATATCACAAGTACCTTGATTGATTTTCCAAATGATTTTTTAATTGGTTTCGAAAAGGAAAGAACAATATCAAAAGACCGACCAATTTACTTTATTCATGGTGTTATAAGGATGGTTAGGTTAGGTATTCGTTCCCACGATCCCGCCAGAGCTGGAGGGATCTACCCAAGGACAATCCACTAGATAGTGTAGAGTCCTTAGGTATGATGAAAAAAAGGAGAAAAGTGAGATATGGGAAGAGTGCGGATCGAGATAGAGCTAGAACCGAATAAACCCAACAAGGTTCTAGTTATGAAATCTCGGTAAGCACCAAGGGGTGAAGAATGAAAAGAATTGAATGTGAAAAGGGTGAAAAGAAATAGCCCTCCAATAATTCAACCTTAAGGCGTAAACCGGATTCAATTCATATACTACCGGTGGTTACCAAGGTAACACCGGTATTGAAGACAAGACATCATGGACCCAAAGGACGACCGCACTAAACTTCCCAAGCTACTCATGTTCCTCTTAAAAGGGCTTGTCTCATTCTCACGGGAACCGACATTATCTATCGACTTTCTCTTAGAGATTGTTGATATTGAAGAAGGAGACCCTCCCTAGTCTCCCAAGATAGGAACCAAATGTGCACAATTGAGTCTAGAGCCATGAGATCATCAATAAATCTCAATAGGACACTGTCAATGAAGACTCTCTGTTTCACACAATGTGGAAAGAGAGGATATATTTTAAGAGTCCTAAGCATTATCCTTGTGGTATTGCCAGAATATCTGAGTATTATGCAAACATATTCACAATGAAGATGGAAAGCCTTCTAGAGCCAACATCAAACAAGTTCTTGGTAGGTGGCATGTGAGATCTATCCAATAGATCAATCATGTGACAACCGAATGTAAACAATGGGGCGATTCAAACTTATGAATCAATCTGGTTCAGTTATGGATTGACGGATACCTTTGAAAAACCAACGTTGTGCTTAAAAATTCTTTTCTTTAACACATCGATTGTGTATTAATATTTCAAATATAAAAGGTGTTTATGATTGATAATTGATTTTCTCAAAACCCTCGTTGTATTGCAAAAACACTTTATTGAGCAAGACTCGATTGTTTTTTCAAATCTCTTTCATCAATCGGTGAATCTCAAATTCGCTTGTTCACTCACTCCGTGTTGTCTTCTTTGAGACGTTCCAATTTGAGAACGACTAGAACATTTGTGAAACCCCGTCAAGGAGATTCTTTGGAATTATACATGATCACAAAAGATTTGTATTGATCAACAGGAACCGTGGGCGTGTACCTCAATTCAATGAAAGTGCTCGAATACACTTTGTGCGCTTTATTGCTAACTGCTGTATGCGTGTACGTCCGACGCTTGCATCCGATCGAATGGAGAGGTCAATCCATAGCCGCATGCTCACTCATCACATTCATTTCTAAAGAAATCATGATAAGTGCATCAATGACTCGATATTTTCACTTCATGCTTATGCTGTCACGCAAATATCATGAATCATCTCAAGCTTCCGCTACTCTGATAAGAAGATATCATGGTCCAGAATGTGAGCATGTCGGTCCAATTGTCACTACATCATATGCGGGCAACACAACAATGAGTGATGCTGAGATCAACTGTGGTTGATGATCTCATATAAAGCTCAAAGGTATACATAATGTGGATCAGCTCTATAACCTCCACTTAATGTACATTATAGTTCGATTATTATATTATCACCATGAAAGCACAAAGATTGAGTATTTTGATGCAGTGAAGTCTACGAGCTCAAGACTAAAGGTTAATTGGAATGCTAGGATGCTAAATTGTAAATCATGGGGTGACCTCCCTTAGGGGGAGATTGTTAGGAATTGGAAATTCTATTGTAAAGCATCGGTCACCCCAAATATTATCTAGCTTAAGTTAGCTCGTAGACATATCATTTATTACGTTATTTGTTAGTTAGTTATTAGAGTAGTTTAGTCTAGTGCAACACCGTGGAGGAAGGACGGGTCTTTACCCATCAGATGTCGATCCACACCCGAAGGAGGGCATGCTTCTTTGTATAAATATCCTTCTCCCTACAAGGGAGAGGGTTAGATGTTCACTTGGAATCTAACCTTCCATGAGTTTCTTTTACTTGAATATCCCACTTTCTCTCTCTCTAAAATCATATATTTGACCATATTTGTGATTGTTGTTGTGCTTGTGAAATCCAATATGTTACAAATATTATTGGCCTTCGATGCACAGGGACGCAGTAGAAATCATCCAGAAGTATGAAGCATGTCAAGTTCATTCAAGAGTGCCAAGGCTACCAAAACAAGATATGACCTCTGTGATGTCCGCATGGCCTTTCAGCCAATAGCGGATAGACATCGTAGGCCCTCTACCAATTTCTCCAGGAGGAGTAAAGTTCTTGGTCGTAGCCATTGATTACTTCACGAAATGGGTGGAAGCTAAGCCTTTGGCATCCATTACAGGAAGGCACATGGAAAAATTTGTGTGGGAACACATTATCTGCCGGTTCGAGTACCCCACATCATCATCTCGTATAATGGGAAGCAATTTGTCAAGGAGTATTTCGGTGTTTTGCGAGGCTTGAACATAAAACAATCTTTCACATCCGTCACCATCCTCAAGGTAATGAGATGGTGGAAGTTACTAATAGGGACATCATCCAAGGCATAGAACGAAGGCTGGGATACAATCACCACGGTTGGGTAGATGAGCTACCTCAAGTACTGGGGCTCACGAGCGCACACAAAGTCAAGTCATGGGAGACACATTTTAGCTTGACATATGGCACGGAAGTCGCTATCCTTCGGAAGTAAGTGTCGAAACAGAAGGGTCATGAACTTTAAGGCAGCAGACAACGAAGAAAGACTCAGAGCAACCTAGACCTACTCAAGAACGAAGGGAAATAGCCTCAATCGTGGAGGCTATTCATAAACAAAAGATTGAAAGGTACTACAACAAAGCAGGTTCGCCTTCACCTTCAAGCCGAGAGAATACGTCTTCCGACTCAACAAAGGCAAGTAAAGTCGAGTACTGTGGTAAACTAGGGCCTACATGGGAAGGACCCTACATTGTTAAGGAAGCATATGGCAACGAGCCTACAAGTCGAAACCTTCGACGAGACGCTATTGATAGAACTTGAATGGCACTACCTTCGTAAGTTCTACATATGAAACTTACAATGTACAAGGACATTTTTTAATTTGCTTTCAATCAATGTATTTGCATTCTTCTCACTTGGGAAAGAAGCATTAATGGTAGGCGTCTAGTATTCATTTCTTAAAATGATGTAATCCTCCCTACCCATTTAATGATATAACGCATTTCCTTAAATCTCTTGTTTCATTCAATACAACAAAGATTTATCCACCAAGTCGCTTTTATAAGTTTCAATGTCGAAGGGATGTATAAAGACTAAGAACACGCTTTCTCATATGCATAACATCCATCTCAACTTCACATTAACTTTCCTATATGGCCTTAAGGTATTTTAAGCCTTTCGCTACCCAAAGGATTAAGGTGGAGTAGGTCGCAACCCTTTGTCAGCAGTCAAATTATACGATTGCTATATTCTTAGTGAAGTAATTACACACAATGAGGCTATGCATCTACCATATGCCTTAGGTTGTAAAAATTTTACGTGCAAATAAAACGTAAAGAGAAGAATCACACATAGCAAAATACAGGCCCTAGTGGCCTTGATGTAGATATTAATGACTAGTTTAACTAGTCCCAATAGGCCGTAGCCTTAACGATCAAAACAAACAAAACATTGTCTTAGGCCGAAGCGTATACCACATACATCAAATGTTAATTGTTTCATCAGGCATATAGCCTGGAAAGAGACACAGACAAATTGTTTGAAAATAGGGTACATACCACCTTGGGGATCAAATTACTACCACATGGTAGCCTTCATCAAACTTTGGAATGGGTCAGATCAGCATAACCTGGGGATGGAACCTTGGGATATGGTGTCTTCTTTGAAGGAGATGGAGGCTGGACCTTCCTTGGCTTCTTGGCCAGCAGGTCCTCAATAGAGGCCGCTGGGTCCTTCAACACTTCGCCGGAAAGGAACTCAAGCGCTTAAGGCATTTCTGCAACATCATATTCCTTCTCATGAGTTGCCACGTAGTATGGAACATTTTCCGGCTTCACCGGTTCCTCTATCGCAGATTATCTCCTCCAAAGTGGTACACTTGCCATGAAATATGGCGATTCACCAGATTTCCAATCACAATCCCCACATCATCACTTTGGTAGAGTTCCATGGCGATGTAGGGGATGACTTTGGTTACCAAATCCACCCTATCCTTCTTGAGCATCTTTAACCGAAGGTTTAACCCATCTACCTTCTCCCTGAGCTTGATCTCCTGGTCAACCAGCTTAGCCCTCTCTTCTTCAAGGCCTCCACACTTGGATGTAAGAACAGATATTTGCTCTTTGTAGCCTATGACCTTGAACCTTCGAGAGTTAGCTTGTCGCATTCGACAGCTTGGCTTGTGCTAGTTGACCCTTGAGCTATTCCACATCGCCTTTGAGATCTTGCACCAAGGGTTCTTTTCAAAGTCCTCCATTGCTTCTTCACACTTTCTCTCTCGCAGTCTCGCACACTTGATCCCTATCCTTCTCCCCGCAAGCATGACATCCATTTCTTCTCGAGCTTTGGTAACAACAGACGAGCAGCCCCTTGTCCTGGTGTTGAGCTGGTTATCCAACATTGCTTTGTCTGACATAACTCTTGTCATGAAGATCGCAGAGCCTTTCTATGGACATGTTGTCCATCACCCCCTTCCAGCTGGGTAGGGTCACACGCTCTACAAGTAGATGACAAGCTAGGGGAGAGGAAAGCTCTTTCGTATCAGGAAGTCCTGCAGCATATGTAAACTTGTTAATATATTATTACTTGCATCTAATCCTTTGTTACAGGAAAGAAACCTTACCATGGATATCATCTGTGTTGGGCCCTTCGATGGCTGGAAACACCACAACCTTACCTTGGGCACTCTTTTTCTGGTAGTTCGAGAGGGAGGAGTAGGCAGGATAAGCTTCCTCTTTGATGCAGATTCAGCAGTCTTCACACTGGTACCTTTCCCGCCTGCACTCTCTCACCAATGCCGAAGGGTCCTCGATAGCCAATTGTCCTTTAGAGACAGGTTCATCGTAGTATGAAACATTCTCCTGGTCGGTCTTCAACATCTATGGGTTCCTTTGAAGGAGGAGCAGAGGACACAGTTCGATGGGTGAGCATCCACATCATTGTTGTTCACCGACAATCGAGGAGATCCCACACCATAGCTCACATCACGGGATCCTTGAATGAAGTCGACCTCCATTGCACTACCAAAGAACAAAGAAAATTCTGAATGACATCTCTCAAAAGGGAGAAAAAGATGAATATCGAAAGATAACTTCCTATCTCTTATTTTAATTAAAATTTACATACTTTCTCCATCATAAATAATCTCGGAACCAATGGAGATCCTTCCCACTTTCAAGAAGACCGACCATAAATTGGATTGGCTCAAGGAATTTTTGACAATCACCGGATGATGAGCTAAATCTCGATACAAAGGATTCCTCCTCACGATATAGGCAAGGATCATTGAACCTTTTTCATCATATTGAAACTCTGGGTTTAACAATGCAGGGAAAGTTGGAGGAATAATGGTATTTTGGATATAAAAGAACTTTCCTTTTCAATTCTTGATGTTTGTAAACGGCCTATCTATGAGAATGGGCACATCCCTTTCACCCCTCTTTGCCAATGTCACCCAATCTCCTCCAGGGTACAAGTTCAGAAACCCTCTAAGCACAGTTAATGATGGTTCAAACCCATAAGCTTTATACATTACAATGTATGTCGTGAGCTTAGCTAGGCCAAAAGGTTAAACCTAGATATGTGTACTCGTATCTTGGAGGAGTTCTAATATCAAAGGGTGCAAGGGTATCCTAAGGTTGGAGGTGGTGAATGCATGGGTGTATAAGCCTCACATAGTTCTCTGGGGCATCAAAATACCTTGATTTTGCCGGTAACATGATTTTATACTCTTTGGGAATCGGATAATCAGTGAGGAACGCTTTAAGCTCCTCCCTAGTCAAGGTGCAACCTTGTTGTTTGATTACAAATTTTTTATTGGTAGACATGATCCTTCTAAATCGATAAAAAAGTATTGGAAACGTAGCAGATATGAAGGAATACTTTACCTGTTTGTTCGAAAGCTTGATCGGAAGGAGATTTAGTAGGTGAAAAATTGGGCGTGAGATAAAATTGTGTTAGGGTTTTACTGTTTTTGACTTTAAATACCCTCACACATGTTAAAATCTCGGTCCTACACGTGTCCTAAGTTATCCCCTAACCTCCGGATTTCAAATCCTTTTTAAATTTTGAAGAGACGTTTTACTTTTACCGATGAAAGGGTGGTTAGGATAAGTACATGCATTAATTACGGTCAATAGTTGCTAGACTTTACATCTTCGCTTCGCTTTTGTGACGAAGGGAGGTTTCGTAGTTATTTTTGAGTTGTAAGCAATATTTCTTGTTCGTACATATCACTTTCGATTGGGGGCTTGATGACATACCTCCGATCATGTCGAAGGACACCCCTTCGACCTCAGTCGAATTTGCATTACGAAGACCCAGGTCTTTCTTCATAAGTCATTGGTGGCATAAAATCATTCATCATTGATATGGTTACCAGTTGGGAATTCGCCAGCCGAAGGCCTATGCCCTTCAGAGTCTTCTCTTGAAGGCACCAAGACAAAGAAGAACCTTGACTTGGTCTTCCCCACGTTCCCACTATCTCCTTAGCTTCCCCGCCAAGACAGAGAGAGTGGGGATGAAGCCCTAGCGGTTACAATAAATCATGGGACGCCCCCATGATCTCCGAAACGTGTGCTAACACTCTCCAAGCTTATTTTCTCATCTATAAATAGGTTGGATGGGTCATTTCAATGGTATGTTCACTCAACACAGTAATTCACATACTCCAAATTATTTACAACACATATCACATACTTACTCTCACGCCGGAGGTGGTTCGCAGGGTCCAACCCCTACGCAATCACTTAACGAAATGTCTATTATTTCTTATTGCAGATTGGCTACAAGTTTGGCGCAAGCATATCACCCTCATACCCTTGATCACCATCGAAGGCACGTAGTACGAATTATTGTGCAATCAATATCCAATGTTTCTATTAAGCGATTACGTTATATATATAGTTAGGCTTAGTTCCTTTATTAAAACCAAATAGTCAATCAAAACGAATGATCCATTACAAACTTTAGCCATGTACATAATGAAAAACATTACCTCCACTTCCATCATATGACTGCTCAACATAAGGTTTTCTGGCAGACCTACCATGCATATGATGGTTGTGCCCAGATTCTTGTTCATCATTTTCATCATCAGAGTTCAATTCTTCAATAACCGGACCCCTAGAAGTATTCGGCGTGGATTGCATGTGCTCATAACCTTAGTTTCATGTGCATTCATAAAGGACTACCACTTGGACCACATAAGCTTGAGCCAAACGGACTTCCACCCATGAACGGACTCTTTACATTGCCAAAAGGGCCTCCACCCATGAACGGGGTTCCACCCAATAACGAACTCCCCATATGGCCAAATAGGTTTGGCAACAACATTCCAGCCATCGGGTTGGTGAAAAAAGGGTCTTCAAACGGGTCCCTGCCTCCAAATAGACTCGGCATACCACCAAAACCAGCAAAAGGATCGCCGCCCATACCAAAGAAAGAGTCACCTCTTCCTCTACCACCCTGCATTCTTCTTCAAACATTCTACCTATGAAATGTCACGCAATTCGAATAAGCTAGTGATCCTCACCCCAGTAGTAACATTGAATAAAAATCTCCGATAAACATTACAAAGGCATACAATGAAAGTAAACCACAAATAGTATAACAGCTCGATTTCCTAGTTATAGCTTTATCGTGAATAGTTGGTGAACAGTTATAAGGTTTCTTATTAATCAACGATTTAGCTAGATTTAGGGGTGATTGTCTAAGCTTATTCAATGGGCTTATTCAAAACTAATTTTGGGGGCTTATGAGTTAATAAGCTCAAGTAGATAAAAGCTTATAAGCCCCATAAAACCAGACCAATGAGCTTATTAAAATTGAATAAGCTTAGACAAACACCCTACATGAATTTAATAAGTAAAATAAAAGACCGAGAAAAAGACAAGAATATTGACACCAAACATAATAACACATACTCAACTATATTTTAATGTTATTGAGCATATGGACCATTATTTCCGATACCATTTTGTTCACGTTGCTTCCTGTATGAAACAAATCAGTAACGCAATATATTAATGCAAACACTAAGAGCTGATTATTGTAAAAAAAAATTAGTTTTGAGGCTACAAGGAGACCTGAGTTCTTCTCAACTAAGCTGTGCAGCACATGTATGCACCAAAGAAATACTTAAAAACACAGTGAAAGTTAACTAACATTATCTTATTACGACTACATAAATTTAAATAAAGCGTGAATATAGACCGTTAGTTGTCTTAATATGAATGGAACACACAAATTTAAGGAAGAAAGACCATTAGTTTTCTTAATATGACCGGAATACACAAAGTTAAATAAAGCGAAAACTACACATTTTCGATTTATGCTATGTTACACAAAGAAGATATATCATTAGCTTCATGGCTCGCACATTATCATGTGTTTATTTTATAGATATAATAACATGAATATACATGTGAAAGTAGTTCAAATAGTATAGCAAATAATCATAAGACTTACCTCTAACTATTTCTCATAATCTGCTAAACTCTTTGTGAGCTCCTCCATTATTATTGAGATCAATAGCTCCAACTTGTACACTTTCTTTCGAAGCCAATCTTCCGACACTACTTAGCTTTTTCAATATTATTTTGATCTAGCAACATCAAAAATGAAATATTACAACATTATGAAGATAAAACACGTAATTTATAAAATTAATACTTTTTAGCTTCCTTGTCCCAATCGCAATATTATCCTCTTGATGCTCCAGATGTTTCTCCACCAAGATCACGTGAAATAACATCAACTCTATCTGACAACACCTTAACCTCTCCATCCATGGTTGCATCTTTTCGACGCTAAGTTTGATGCATATGTCTTCATTTCTTGCACCCATAGTTTCTTTTTCAGCAACATGTCTTTTGAAATATTTCTTTTACACTATTTCAAAAAAAAAATGTTTAACCCAATTATCAATTCAAGCACAAAAACAGAAACTCACAATTTAATTCCCATGTAAATATAAAAACCTTAAATCAATAGATAAATCCATAGGTAGAAGATTACCTACAATCATACATCTAATCATCCATACAATCACTTTAGGGTTTCATACAACTTTAATCGTTCGCTTATTAAGTAATAGATCAAACACTAAAAAAAATTGAGTACAGAATCACTTTAGGGTTTTATTCGAATGGTCTTTAGGTCGATTATTTTAGTACAAAATCACTTTTTGTAGGATCTTTGATGATGAAAAAATAATTGATTGAATCGGACCGGGTTTTGTTGGTGGTTTCGTTTAGGGATTCCGGTGAGTGGATATGGGAGAGGTGCTCCTTGTGGATCATGAACCACTAGATCAAAAAAATAATAATAAAAAAAATGTTGATGAGAGTGTTTTTTTGGGGGTTTCATTGAAGATCATATATTGTTGCGTTTGGTATCTCACTATGTGAATGACACTATGACTATGAAAGTGATTAAAGGTGTTTGTTTAAGATGATGGGGCCCACCACTATGGTAATGAATGATAGAAATAATCCATACTCCATATACATCTAAAGAGGTAGGAATGGATCTTTCATTGGTGAGGGACCCACCACTACTATCAGACACATACCAATTATCATTCATAACAGCATACCAAACGCACCTATTGTTGCGTTTTGATTCGCGAATAATTGTGGAGAAGGAATGTGGGGTGTTAAATGCTTTTAGAATTATTCTTGATCGGACGGTGCATGTAGTTTTGGGGAATTAAAATGCCACGTGTCATTTTTTCAGAATCTTGAGAGGAGATGTGATTCAAACAAACCCTCCTTTATATAGAGTAGGGATTTGCTACAAACCAACAAATTCTCTAAAATGAAAAAATCTTGTCTATTCATTTTTACATAAAACTAAAAAATCCACTTTTATTATTTCTTAAAATCTCACAAACCGTTAATTGTTACACGAAACGAATTATACAATCCCGCGATAAGAATTAAATTATTTTTTTATAGATGAGCATTTTTATATACTTTAGAAAAAATTAGAGTTTTTTTTGTGAGTTTGAAATTTACGCATTGAAAAATAAAATATGATTTGTAGAATTAAAGTTGATTTGTTATTTGAAAACTCACACGTGATTTTTAAAAGAACAATCACAAATGATTTTTCAGTTAGTAAATTTCAGCCCAAGAAAATTATTACACAAATTTCGAAAGTATATCGAAATGCCCGTGTACTGAAAGATAAAAATAAAAATTAAAAAATCACGATGGTATAATTTTTGTCACTTAACGATTTACCGTTTGTAATATATTTTATTTTTTTTAAAATTTTTGAAATGAGTTTTTTTGTTTTCATAAAAAATATGAACGGGATAGAATTTATTTATTAAATCTTTAAAAAATCATATCTATGTTCATCTTAACTTGACATACACAAAAATCCTTTATTTTGAACCGTGTGAATAGGAACCGAGACACTTTATTTTGCATACCAAAATCCTTGCATACTAAGGGTGTTGGAATCACTCCTAAACCTATATCAAGTGTTAGTGATTCATATGTAATAGTTAGCTTAATTATGGCCTTTATGTTTGTTATTAGCTTAAGCTTATGTAGAAGGCCCATGAGCTTAGGCCCATGTCCACTAAGGAAAGGAAGGGAGTAGGAGTGTTGCCCTAGCTCCCCTTCCTATAAATACCTTGTAATAACTCTCACTTTAGGGTTGGTTGTTCAATTTCACTCACTTTCATTCTCTACGCATAACCATATCATGTTCATACGTGTGTGTGTGTGTGTGTATTGTTCATCCGCCTCTTCTCTTCTCTATTCTTTCTATTGATGCTTGTGTTGTAAAACTAGTGACCTAACAAAGGTATCAATCGCCAAATAGTTGGGTGAATCGTTATTGTTTTTGAAGTGGGTTTTGGTCCCACGCGTAAAACAACGGTTCGAACTTTGGTCGCTTAAAACACATTTTTACACTTTTTAATCTAAGATTCTTGTACTTTCAACGCTTTTAAGGTGTTAAAATAACTGCTTTTGCCAAAAGTTTTAAACTTTACGCGTGGATCATCGTTTTTAAGCTAGTTTTTATTCGAGGGTTTCGCTCTCACACGAACTGCTTTTAGACAATTTAGATCATCAAATTTCACACTTTTGTGTTATTTTGGTGATATTGAAGCTCTTTCATTACAAAAATCTGGTTTAGAAACATCTTTGGGCAAAATTCATTTTACGAGTAAGTTCACGCGTATCAAAACCCTAAACTTACGCATAACTTATTCCTTGGTTTGATCTTCGCTTTAGTGGTTTACTCCGTGTTTTCTTGCTTGGATAAGCCTCGAAAATATGTCGACTTGGGATATCTTTTGCACGGTGATAGTGTAAAATATCACTTGGGCAAAACCCTAAAATAACGATAAGATAAGCTTACGCCAGAAACTTCTACGCATAAGATTTATCTTACGCCTAAGCTTTGTCTTACGATAAGGTCATCCTACAACTAAGTTTTCACGCCTAACTTCTTGTTTTACGATAACTTTAGTGTTTTCACCTTCCTTACACGTAAGCTAAATCTACGCAGTAGCTCTTGTCATTACGCGTAACTTTGGTGTTTTTACGCATAAGTGCTACTTGGTTTATTGTGATTTCTACGCCTAAGGATACTTCATCAACAAAGGTTCATTCGACTACAAAGATCCATTTAACAACACAAGTTTTCAACATTTCACAACCACCATACTCTAACTATTTCCCTTACACTTATACTCAACGACAACAACAACTAAGTCCACAACATCAACAATGGAATCAACAACAAGCAATTTATCAACAACAATTTAATCAACAACATACTCTACAACTTGCAGCAAATCCACAACCTCAAATGGTTCAACCACCGCCAAGTCTTCAAGTTCAACCCTACACAAACGATTTCAATCAAAATCCATCAAGGAACACTATGAAGGAACCCACTTGGTTTGCAAAGATGTGTGAAGCTTTAAGCAACCAACAATCAATTCATGAGGCTGGATCACTTGATAGACCTCCAATGCTCACTCCAGGAAACTACGATCAATGGGTGATTAGGTTCTTTAGGTTTTGTGATTTGAAGAAGCCACATGGAAAGTTCTTAAAGAAGGTTATCTTGGAAGGTCCATTTCGGATGCCTCTTGTCATTGTACCCGGAGATCTAAATGCTAATCCACCAAGGATGAACAATCAAACATTGCTATCAAGCAGGTAGACTAAATGCGAAGAACTTCTACACTATGAAGTTGATGAGCTTGCAATGCAATATATCCTTTAGGATTACCAAACCCAATTCTTCAAGTGTTGATGCTCAAAAGACCGCAAAGGCGATGTGGGAACATATTCATCTTCTTATGGAAGGATCTCGCACTCAATCAGAGGATATGGAATCCAAAATTTACTTGGCTTATGAACACTTCATGATTGAACCCGAGAGACACTAGAGTCTTATCATCATCGATTCTCGACATCATAAATGACTTGGATAAACACAACATCATCATGCCAAGAATTGCAGTTAATACTAAGTTCCCGTTAGTCTTGGTCCTCGAATGGTAGAAGTATGTCATTTTTCTCCGCTGCGAAGAACATGCATCATTCTACATATGGATTGTTGTACGATTACTTGAAGCCTCATCAAAAGGAAGTTGATAAGGAAAGGATTCTCCTTTCTCAAATTGCTTCATCTTCACATCCGAAAATCAACAACTTACCTTGTATGCTCAAAATGTTATCCTCCTCAACCAAGAACTCAACCAATCGCCACTATCACACCACATGATCAATCACAGCAATCTCAACAAACTCAATTGGTTCCTTACAACAACAACAATGATCAAGCACTTTATAGTCAAGCTAATGAGGAATCTGATCCGTTCAAAGCATTGCAACAAGGATTTGTTATGATTGCTAATGATTTTGGCCGTTATACAAACAAATCCAACAATCGCATTCGTTCCTCATCAAACACAAGGAATTAGGATGTTGTGAACAATGGACGAGTTGAAGTTCGTAATCGTGGTTATGGTCGCGATGGGCGGTGGTCAAGGGTTTAATGCTATGGGTAGGAATAACAACAGAGCTCAAGTGGTGGAACATGGAAATGCTCGGAATGGGTTGAATGGTCTTCGATGCTACAACCGCAATGAGAAGGACACTGGCTAATGCATGCCCAAAGCCGAGGACTAGGGGCGGTGCTTATCACAAGGAGGCTTTACTATTGGCTCTTAAGGATGAAGTAGTGGAACTCTCACGTAAAAAGAACACAGCTTTATGGCGTATGCACTCGAGATGATGATATGGAGGACTTGCAGCCAATGCACAAGTTATGTTGATGGCTAATATGCATGAGTTACACATGAGTGACACAGCCCAAGTAGATGACATCGATGGCTTGTATCGTGCACCGAACAAACCATATTTATCTCGATCTAATATCTCCACCAACATCCGAATCCGCAAGGCTCGTAATGTTCAAATGAGTCGTCCACATCTCATTCGATGATTTTCAACTAGACCCGTAGTTACATTTGACGATCAAGATGACCTTATGGTTTCCTTTGAGAATCAAATTGACTCGTGGTTATACTTGAGGATATAAATAATGATCATGTTGTGACTCACGTTGAACACACCGAACTTTTGCCTCGTCCGGATGTTGATCCGTGGCTTAAAACCAACAATCCATAGTGGAAGAATGTCGTGCAAGAAATCGTGACTTGAAAAGTAAAATGCATCGTTAACCAAGGATTTTGAATGTTTACAAAAGCAACTCAACTTTTTCAAAACTCAAGAAAACGTGAAAATGGTTTTGAAGCCGCCTTTGCTAAATCTCATCAAAACGAAAAATATTTAGAGAGACAGATGCGTGATCTAGCCGCTCAAGAATGCTTTGATGTCTAGAACAATGAAACATGAACATAAAAAGCAAATTAACGCTCTCACCTTGGAAAATCAAAAGCTAAGGTCGAGTTGTTAACTTGTCAAAACAGTTCTCTGATCCAAAAAGCATTCAACGAAACGAATAGATGATCATCTTGAAGAAATTATTGGCTTGCAAAACAAACTTAAAGAGTTTAAAACTGTTGTTTACAAACATGGTGAGTCGGTCACATTGAAAAGTTTACTTTAAAACCCAATCCAAATGGATATGGACCGAATCTTGTCGACACAAACCTAAGCTTTCAACCAAAGCATTCAAACCAAATCCTCAAGTTTCGGTCAGAATATAAAATTGATAATTACACATGAGTGTTGTTCAATATCATCGTCAAGAGGAATTAGATGCGTAAGACGAGTCGATCAAAATTAGAAATTGTTGTTTACAACAAACCTTTTAACTATTCAAAACCGTCACTTTCGTCACACCAACGGATTCTTCTAACACACCAAGGATTATCATAAAACGTCTCGAGTCTTCTAATGTTAATCCCCAACCGATTATGCACAAATTTATGGTCCTTTACCTTCCATCGTTGAAGTAAATTCAAAACCCGAAAATCGCAAAATTCTTAGATATTTTGACCTTTTCATGGTCGACCTCAAACTTTACAACATGAGATAGAATATCATTCGAAATCAAAGTTCAACACTTTCAATCACCTCGCGCGAGAACAAAGAGACATTTTTCGAAAAATCTTTTACCAAATGTTAAAAATTTGAAACATTGTGCATTGTCTTGGGAACGGACTTTCATAAGGAACTTGGAGTGATGAAGGTCGTTTTGAGAAAACAGAAACATCTATTTCTAATACTAAACGTAAAAACAAAATGTTGAGAAAAGATGTTGATCGACTCTTGAAAGATGTTATTTGTGCTGATATCCATAATGTTGTGTTATTGAATTCTTTGTCATATGCATCCGATTATAACTCTGCGACATCGTTGATAATGTTGTAATCTGCTGAGAATTCGATAATGTGCTTCGATCGAGTCTTTAAAATTTGAAAATGAACGATTCTTAAACGAGCTTTCAAATGCAAAACGTCGTCTTCAATGGTGTCAAAATCGTGAACTTGCTTTGCAAAACAAAATCCACCAGTTGCAATCAAACAATTTTAATCCAAAATTTGAGCAACTGGATGACCAAAACGTGTCTTTGGAAAGTCAAATCTCAAAATATGAACAAGAACTTGTAAAAGTTAAACAGTAATATGGTGTCATATTTGATTTACTCAATAAGACTCGTCATGAAGCATCAAACGAACTTGATCACTATCTTGCACACACTAGAGAAGTAATGAATTTTTTTGGTAATATTCATTCGAAAATCAAGATTTGATTCACACTATCTTTAAGTTAAGAGAAATATTAGGAAAGTATGAACAACTTCCGCCACTGTGATTAAGAGAATAGCACCAAGAACACTTAGTAATCGTGAACCTAGAATGCCTACTACCAAAACACAAGTTGCTAACGTGCTTCCTTCTCTCGAAACAAGAATAGTTGCCTCTTTTCCAAACGTCCGCACTTCACAACCTAGGAGCACTACATCGAAGAATAGGAAGTTGCGACCTAAGAAAATATCAATAAGGAATGCTAAAGTAGAATAACACCCTAGGACTATGAATAAGACTCACGTTGCTTCCACTATAGATATTGCGTCCGCAAATGTAATAGAAATAGTGATGTAACGAATGATAAACCTTAAGTACTTTTGATATTCATCCGATGCACCTTGTGTTATTTGTCATAAAAGTATGAATTCGATTGTCATGACAAATGTGTTGCTAAAGCTATCATCTCTCGCTTAAGGAATCCTAAGAATCGGAATACCTCTAGGCCCACTAATCATTCTAAGTCCGTGCTTGGTAGACCGCCTCGTTAGATTCTAAGAACCGCATTGATGTCCTTGTAGCTCCGGGCCACCTCCTTGGAATGTCGTACCACCTAGTGCATTCACTAAGACTAAAGCAAATACTAGTTGGAGATGGCGAAATGGATATATAACACACTAGGATTTAAATGGATGCCTAAAGTTATTGATGTGTGTTTGTCTACTATAATCGCTCCGAACCCTCTAACATTTCGGGTTCCACATCTACTTCTATTCCATCCGTGTCATCCGTGTGTAATGCGGTGATATAGATCATTCTATGGATTGTTGATAGCGGATGTTCCCGACACATGACAGCAACCTTAAACTATTATCAAACTTTATTGCAAAGTTCATTGGCACCGCGATTCGGAATGATCACTGTAGCTATCATGGGCTACGGAGACTATATTAATGGGAACATCGAAATTAGCGGTGGTTTATTATGTGGAAGGCCTCAATCACAACTGCTTTCGAGAGGTCGGTTTGTGATGGAGATTTGGAGGTTGCTTTCAGGAGAAATCTTGTTTCATTCGTGATCTACAAGGAAACGACCTTATGTCCGCTCGCATAATTCTAGTCTTTACACTATCTCTATGCAAGACATGGTTGCTTCATCTCCCATCCGCTTACTTTCAAAGGCAACATCAACAAAATCGCTATGGCGATTTCGGTATTCTAAAGATCACCTTTGCTCGACACAAACAAGGGAAAAGCACTCGTGCTCATTTTCCTTCAAAGGTGGAACACGCCTCAAAGATGTGCTTCATCTTCTTCACATGGACTTGTGTGGCCCGATGCGCGTGCAAACGATTAATG
Organism: Chrysanthemum lavandulifolium; assembly: GCA_022545495.1. Classification (NCBI taxonomy): domain Eukaryota; kingdom Viridiplantae; phylum Streptophyta; class Magnoliopsida; order Asterales; family Asteraceae; genus Chrysanthemum; species Chrysanthemum lavandulifolium. The sequence continues at coordinate 46,358,625 of CM040244.1, forward strand.
GCAAACGCTACATCTTGGTAATTGTTGATGACTATTCACGATGGACTTGGGTCTACTTTCTTTGAAGCAAAGACCAAGCTCCAAAGATGATCATCACCTTTCTCACGAAAATACAAGTTCGACTCGAAACACCGTCAAACAAATCGTAATGCATAAAGGAACCGAATTTGTTAACCAAACCCTTCGTGAATTTTATGAGAAAGTGGAATTGAGTATCGACATCTATTGCACGTACACTAGAACAAAACGGAGTTGTTGAAAGATGAAACCGAACGTTAGTGGAAGCCGCAAGAACAATGTTAATCAATGCTAAACTCCCAGACACTTGTGGGCGTGTCGATCATCTGCATGCTATACTCAAAATCGCTCTATGATTACAAAACGCCACAACAAAACACCTTTGAGCTTGTCCATAACCATAAACCGAATCTCAAACACTTTCATGTATTCGGATCTCTTTGCTATCCCAATAATGATCGTGATGACTTTGGAAAGCTCAAAGCCAAAGTCGACATTGGAATCTTTATTGGATATTGTGATAATTCTAAAGGTTTCCGGATCCGAATCGTCGAACAAAGCGGGTTATGGAAACGATTCATGATCATTTTGATGAACTTACGTAAATGGCTTCGAGTATAACACTTGGAACCCGGTCACAACCGCTTAAACTTCCTCAAACCCCATCATCACCGAACAAAGTCCCCACCACTCGTCAACAAATGGAAAGGTTATTTGCTCCATCGCTCACCGACGATATTGATGAACGTGCACTGTGTGTATCCGATGTTTCCGCCGCTCAACCCGATACTACTCTTATACCGATACACTGCTACAACAACTATCATTGAAGAAGCACCACCGCTGACTCCACCACAACAGCTTGAACAAACCGCTTCCAAAAATGATGAACCGGTGATGATGTTCTTAATAAAGTACCCCACCGCAGATTTTGATCCAAATGCGTTTTAACCCGCTTGCTAATGAAACCGATGCACCGATGTCGCGGAATCATCAACAAACCATTTGAATCCTCGAGTCCGCACAATGTATACCAACATCAACCCTCTACACATCGATGGACAAAAGACCATCCTCTCAACAATATTATTGGCAACCCAAATCAACCAACCGTTACGAGACAACGCCTTCACACAGATGGTGAACATTGCAATTATGCTCTCACCGTATGCCAACTGAGCCTAAAAACATTAAAGACGCAATGACAAAAGACAACCGAATTGAATCCATGCAAGAAGAACTCAACCAATTCAAACGCCTTGAAGTATTGAACGGTTGAAAGACCAACAGGGTTCTACGTCATTGGTCTTAAATGGATTTGGAAGAACAAATTGATGTTGAAGGAACGAATCGTAAACAAGTCACGCCGGTGGCTAAGGTTTATCGACAGAAAGAGGGTATTGACTTTGAAGAATCATTTGCTCCGCTTGCTCGCCTTGAGGCTATTCGATATTTCGCGTTCATGCTCATATCAATATGACGGTCTTTCGAATGGATGTCAAAACCGCTTTCTCAACGGACAACCGAAAGAAACCGTTTATGTCACCAACCGTAAGGATTCGTTGATCCCGAGTTCCCGAACCATGTCTACAAACCGAACAAAGCTCAGATGGTCTCAAACAAGCTCCTGCATGGTACGATAAGCTATCATCTTTCCTCATTGCTAATAATTTCACCAAAGGTTCGGTCGACCCTACTCTTTTATACAATATCACGGGCACATATCTTAATTGTTCAAATTTATGTGATGACATCATTTTGGGTCTACACATAAAAGTACTCAATCGCTTTTGCAAAACTAATGAAGAAAAATTTTGAAATGTCCATGATGGGTGAACTTACGCTCTTTCTAGGACTACAAGTTCATCAATCACCCCGTGGTATTTTCTTGAGTCACCCAAATATGCCCTTGAATTGTTAAACAAATTTGAATGAAAACCCGTGACACTTATGCCACACCAATGACTCATACCAAGAAGCTAGACGCGATTTACATTGGAAATTAGTAGACCCTACCAAATACCAAGTATTATTAGGTCTCTCATGTATCTAACAGCCTAGCAGACTGATATTGTCTTTGCCATTTATCTCGCTCCGTTATCGTCGAGACCAATCAAACCCACCTCTCGAGGCTAAAAGAATCCTCCGATACATCAAGGGAACCGTTAACTTGGGATCCGTATCCGGGATTCTCGTTTTGAACTAATAGCTTTTTCGATGTCGATCACGCAGATGTTTAGATTCACGAAAAAGTACTTCAGAGCACTACAATCTCTTGGTGATAAACCGTGTCCTTGCAATCGAAGAAGCGTGGATTATACATCACCGTCATCAACCAAAGCGTAATATGTAGCCATGTCGGCGTGTTGTGCTCAAGTCATCCGGATGAGAACACAACTCAAAGACTATGGTTACGATTTGATGTAATCTCGATGTATCGCGACAATCGAGTGCTATTGCGATCTCGCAACCCGCTCAAAGATTCAAATCTAAGCACATCGATCTTCGCTATCATTTCATCAAGGACCACGTGAATGTGTACAGTTGAATTATACTTCATGGCATGTATACCAATTGGCGGATCTACTCACCAAAGCCTTGTCCCGCTAGGTTTAATGAGTTGGTCCACCGGATTGGTATGCGTGTTTGACTCAAGAGGAATTGGATGAACTCTTAAAACAGCCTTAAAAACCACCAAACACCAAAATCTCTTTTGTAAATATTTTCAAAAACAAAATACAAAAATATAAAACCCGATAAAACAACAAAATATTCTTCTATCTATTTTTCTTTCAACATTGCAAGTACATTTCTTCCGTCAACACTCTAATCTTTCAAAATTCAAGATTTTTCCGATCAAGTGTTAAGGGGAGAAAATAAATACTTAATCTGTTTCAAAACATCCGTGTACTTGCATGTTACCTTATCCCGGTTGAGTCTTTAATAATGGTGGTCACATTTCGGTTTTCGACACCCTGACTAAAATGTTTAACCTTTCATTATTTCTTAAGTCAAGGGGAGTGTCACAAAGTTATTTCCAAATATCTTCGCTTGGTAACCAAAATGGAAGTTAAAAGGCTTTGGATGAAAATGGAAAAGGTGGAGGGACTATAACTGCCATAAGCTTAAAGTTATTTTAATAAAACTCCTCCGCCTAACCTAATCTTCACATTTATTACTCATACCAAACAAATCCTACGCACAAAAATCTTTCTTCAAATCCGGTTATCTGATCTTCAATTTGTAAGTGATTTTGTGTTCTTAACAAGTTTTTAAACAATGGTTTTGAATTTCACATGAATCCAACGGTTAAAACTTTAGATTTAATGATTTTTGTGTTTTACGCGTATGTGTTAGAACACATAATCTTGTTTATGTGTTTGAGGTTAAAAGGATTGTGTCAAAACGTTTCTTTTACATCACTAATACCATTCTTACACTCAAAACACACCCAAAATCACGTATTGATTGAATTTGAAAAACTAGGGTTTATGCGTGGGTTTGGGTATTTTCAAATGTGAATGTTTTTGGTCAAAAAGATTGTTGTGTGATGTTGTTATCATGGTGAATTGATGATATCCAGGCTTTAAAACAACACATAAACACTAATTAATTGTAAATTAGAAATTAGGGTTTAATGTTCTTCGCTTGGGTATTTTTGATTCATTGAGAGTTTGATGTTAAAACTTGGTTACTACACTCACATGACATCTAAAACCACCGTAAAATCTTTGGTGTAATTCCGTGGCTAAAATCTTACGCGTAATCTTTGAACTATTAGGGTTTTGGTTTACGATAAGGTTCTTTATGCAGAATCGCTTGATTGAGTATTTGTGAGTAAATCATTATACAATGAATGTGGGTGTTAATATTGATGCCGTGATGAATTTATTTCGTGTTTGCTACTCGTAAAAATCGTAATCAAGGTTGTTAACCATCTACGCATAAGGATCACCTTACGCGTAGCATGTTATGCGAAGAGCGCTTACGCGTAAGGTTCTACAAAGGGACTACGCGTATCCCGTGAATGATATGCGTAAACAATGACCTCTACGCATAAGGTCTACTCTTCACGAGTAAGCCTTACGCATAAGGATCGAATCAAGGTTGTTAACCATCTACGCGATAAGGATCACCTTACGCGTAGCATGTTATCCGTAAGCGTTCGCTGAAGGTTCTACAAAGGGACTCACGCGTATCCCGTGAATGATATGCGTGAACCTCTACGCATAAGGTCTACTCACGAGTAAGCCTTACGCGTAAGGTTTTATATACGCCACGCTGTAAGCTTTACGCATAAGGTCCCCTTTTCCCACGCTATAATTAGGCGTAGGATCCCACGCTAAGCTTGCGTCTATGCGTATATTACTTTTCCTGCTTACACATAAGCTACCATTTCTACGCCTAAGCCTTGATTAAACCTTCATTATGAATTGTTACGCGTGCAAACTTGTAAATAAATAAATCATGACGTCACGAAACCAATAATGTCACTAATAAACTTAAACGTTTGATATGTTGTGAAAAATAAGTGATATCATAAACTTTAAAACTTAAAGTTAACTAACTCACGAAACTTATCACGACTTCATTAGACTATTGGACAAACAAGTGACTTTGGACTCGTAACAATCATTGACTCATCACATTCAATAATTAGACAATAAAACCCTTTGTTGACTAACATTATGTCTTTCGATATGTTGGTTCTTTTGGCTAAATGTGTTTCAGATCACGACATGGAAGCTCAAATGAATGTGGATGCACCAAACGCTCTCACCATTGTCGATATTTTCCGCATGGCTATCCAATGAAGATTGGAAAGAACAATCTCGAGTTGACTTTGAAACTCTCACCGCCGTAATCTTCTTGTCTCATTGCAAAGGATATTCAAGAATCATCCCTATCGTAACATGCTCACCAACTCGCCATCGCTCCGAAATCTACATACAGCATTCGAATACAATGCGATGATCAAAGGTCAAAATGTTGTGACGGTGATGTTCAATCACAAGCAAATCACCATCACTCCCGCAGACTTACGGGTTGTTCTCCTCATTCCCGACATCATACCATATGAATTCTCTGCGCACCAACCAAGAGATCAGACGCAATTTTGATTGATATTGGGTATGATGAAGCTTCGAGTTATCACTAAGCATTCACACGTGGATCTTAAAACATTCCTCAACCTTGAGAACCCTTTATATCATCATCACAAAATCTGCTTCCGGTCGTGACAACAAGCATGAGCATCCCAAGCTCGTGGAACTGCAAATCTTTGGGCTCGATCAACATGAAACACATCAAAGTTGAAGCTCGATATGGGATGACATGATGACATTCCTCAAAAACTTGGCTCAAAGATTCCTTATATCGATATACTAAACTGTTGATCCAAAGAGCACTTGGATATAACATTGATATCCCCAAGAGAATCAATGACCCCGACAATCTTGACGTGTTGTCCGAACCCACTCTAACAATGATTTAAGGAGTCAACTACCAAGAAACAAGGTGTTGTGTTGCCGGATCTCCTTCTCTCGGATGAACTCAAACACCTCAACTCTTATAAAAGATATTTGGTAGTCGTGAAAAGAACAAAGTTGGTTGTCTTGATGATAAATCTTCCGTACACCTACAAGGAAAACTAGAAGAGGGAGTACAGTGAGTGCCGCAAGCACTAAGAGTCGAGGAAGTTCCCAAGAGGAATCCTCCACGAAAAAGGATTGTTCCTTCTAAGCAAGTTGTTCCCATTCCGTACCAAAGCCTCGAACCGCCAAGAAAGCTAGTGGACTAAAGCTCAAGATACACAATCGACGAAGAGATCTTCTACTCAAACGGTAACCGATATTACTCCATCAATAACTAGACCTTCCACCCACCAGCGAGATAAAGGAAAAGGAAAACTCCGGTGATTGAGCATGATAAGGAGAGCTCGTAAGAAGAACCCATCAATGAGCAAAAGGAATATCAAAGGAAGTTGAAGGAACTCGACATAAACATCTTGCCAAAGCATTTGTAAAAGATCAAACTCGTGGCCCGGAGGTTCGAGTGGTGGTACTCAAGCCACACCAGCTCTTGATGCGTTAATCAACCCGATAAGGAACCGGTGCTACCACCACCCACGAACAACAACAACGGATCGAGGACCCCATCAACTTTGATATCGAGGAACCAAAACGGAAAAGACTGAGAAAACAATTGTTGATGATACAAAGATTGATGAAACGGACGATTATGATCGTCTTCTTCTAGACAGTCCCACTCGTTCTAAGGAGGAAACTTCTGAACCACCGAAGGACCCAGAGTCTCCTCACATCTCATCATCATCGGATTCATCTTCTCATTCCTCACCACCACCATCAAAAAGATCAACCAAATCAACATCCAAATCAGTGAAGAAGCCAACTGCATCTTGGATCTCTCAAGCTAAGACACGAATCGTTAAAGCTGTCAAACATGTCGAAAAAAAGACGTGCTCTACAAGAAAATGAATTTCTTCACGATCGACATGATCTTCATGATGAGAACGACAAGATGCAAGTTGAAAGGAATATGTCCAAGCTCATGAAATATGATCTTCAAGGAAAATGGACGAGATGATCAAAGGATACACTCACAAGTTCCTTCTTGACATCGCTCCTCGAATTACAAAGGAGATGTTCACCAAACAACTCTATCCGAATCTCTTACACCGCCAAATGACTATGAAATCAACTCCAATGCATGTGAACATCAATCCGCTTGATCCCATAATCTTCTCGAGATGTCGAATTGGTTAACCGCCGGTAGCTCAAATGTCAAACGATCCGCAACATTTGCCTCCTATGAAGGTAAATTGTTTGAAGCATTGTTGGAATACCAACTAAAATCAAGATGCGAGAAGAAGTCGAAGGCCTAAGCGCCCACGCGATGATGAAGATAAGGATCAGATAAGAATGACGAGCCTAAACGCCCAAGAAGTCTAGTGAATCATCTTCTATGCAACCTCCATCCCAACGGACTCCAACACAACAAAGGTCTCCTCCTTGCTCTTCTACCGAAAAACCTCAGATTCTTCGAGTTACCACCCTGCACTCGTAAAACCGGTGATCACTTTGAGTATACGGGTGGTGACGATGAGGAATTCCATGAGCCCCAACAACAACCCGCCTCTCCGACAAAGTTAAGAAACCGTAATCCTCATCCAAGCCTAAGAAAATGAAGAAGAAGGCGCCTAAGGTCGACGTCAGATCATGGCTAGATGAAGATGATACCGATGAATACGAGTGGTTTTCTACACTTGTTAATTCTACTCCCTACCCACCAAGGTCAAGATCCGGAAGACGGTAGTACATTGGAGCATGCAAAGATATCGCAAGAAAAATTCCGTAAATAAAATGACGAAATCGGAGTTGAAACGAATCAAGAATGAAGCTTTTCAACCGCTAAAAGGCAGACTCGAAAGTGCCATCGAGGTTGAGTATCACCTTGAAAACATTGCTCGAGCCATGTCCAACAACATTGATTGGCTCAACCTCAAGCAAACATCGACTTTACCGTAAGAGATAACCTCCATACTACAATCGATTGGTCTAAACCTCTACCTATGATTGGCCAACCAGATCAACCTAAGATTCCATTTCGCTACTTCTTCAACAACGACTTGGAATTTCTTCTACACGGTGGTACGGTTCAAGGAAATACGCTACATCTCGACACTTCCGCTCCCTGCAGCCATATACTCTAACCGCATAGCCATCGAGGAAAAGGCTACCCACATGCTTTCCAACAATGTGGAATTGTATGACCGTGATGCAATGTATGGATTCACCATTGGCCGGAACGCCAACGAATCTACTACGAGTCGCCAGTTCGCAAGTCTTCACATGAAGTGTTCAAGACTAAAGGAATCGTTCTTTGTTAAACATGTTGATCTTTCGCCTAAATGGGACTACACTTTTCTAAAGAATATCGTGGTCAAAAGACAGACGAAAGAGATTATGCATTCAAGGAAGCGACTTTGAGAATTTGTCTCTCAACGACATTGAAGATCCAGATCTTGCCAAAGTACAAGGACGCATGAGACAATTCTCGATCAAGTTCAACGTGAATACATAAAGTCCTTCCTCATATTCATCGAAGCATAGTCATACAGGAACGTAGAAGATCTACAACTAGTCGTTGAATCTTATCGCACCGTGTCAACTTCACCGCACCTCGCCTAGAACTTCCCGACATCAACCGCCTTCCACAATACACCTCGTCAAGAAACCATTCGGCGTGGTTTATCGCAGTGAACTTCAACGAAATTGCTTGATGGCGTGTAGAGATCTTCACAAGTTTGGGGATCACACATTGAAGAAGGTTCGGATGGCTTGGCTTATAGGTTAAAGGTGATACATGAAGGCATCGAGTCGAAAAGAGATGGAATTCTCGTGATCAAAGGGATGTGAAAAGGATCATCACTATGATTGATGAAAGGTTGTATCGAAGGACCGCCGTAACATTAGAGAGCTTTGTAGGTGGTCGTCCCGTGATTGCTCTCGCCGCTATCAACGCCTGCTCGCATTCCCGGCAAGATTGATGGACTTCGGTACCCCTTAAACCGCTTCTATTTCATATATATTTGGATGTGTGATTTAATTATGACTATGGCTTGTGCACACATATCGTTGTACAACCCGTTTTGTCAAGAAAGGACCCCGTGGTATGCTTTAGTGCCACAATCCTTATAAAAGGAGCGAAAGCTTCTTACTTTTGAGTAAAACCTATCAAACCTTTCATTTTCAAGGTTTTGCTCAAAAGAACAAGTACTTCTCCTTATGATTTTCAAAACCTCAACCGCTTATATCACTTGTTGAGGGGAGTATTTGAGTTAAAACTTTGTTCACCAAAATGCTCTTTGTGTCACTCTTCCCATAACACTCGAAATGGTCATATTTATTCTCAACTTTTCAAAAATAACATTTTATATGCCATTTTTGAGGGGAGAAAATTATGTGATAAGAAATATGTTGTGTAAATGCAAATTGAATCATCATGTGAAAAGACTTAACCTATGAATTGACGGAACTCAATAGTCATACATTGAAAAGATTTGTCTTCCAAGACTTATCCAAGTAAATTGTACCTATTCGAGAAGCTCTTGATAGACATGAACTTTGACGAGTTTGACAACCTTCGAGGTTTGTCCACACCTTCAAGGTAGTTATTAGAGATAGTTGTCACCTAAAAGTCGACAATGTATCTCTTTAACTATGTAACGTAACCGTGTCCCTCGGGAATTGTCTATCTTGAGTCGATCAATTCAAAAGTGCGAGCTCTTTCCTCACCGTGCGATTTCGCTTAAAACTCTTAAGCACATGTGGGGGGAGTATTTATGAAAATCTAAAACTCTTGATGTGTTCAAACATGTTTTCATTCACAAACGCTTTGAGAGATTTTCATGAAAATAGCTTTATGGCAATGGAGATATAAGGTGACTAAGGTTAGAATAACTGTCCTATGATCCGCCAGAGTCGGAGGGATCTACCCAAGGACATCACAAATAGTTAGTACTTAGAAGTCCTTAGGAATGATTATAAAAGGAGAAAATGAGAATCGGAGAAAGAAGGAGTTGAAGAATTAAAATGAAAAGCAAAGAAAAGGGTGAAAAGAAATAGCCTCCAAATTATTCAACTTAGGCGCACACCGGGTTCAATTCATATGCTATCGGTTGTCACTTGATGACGCCGGTATTGAAGATTAAAAGTCGTCATGGACCCAAGGACGCATGCACTAAACCTTCTTAGCCACTCAAGTTTCTCCCAAAGAAGCTTGTTTCATTCTCACAGGAACCCTACGTAAACTATTGGCTTTCTCTAGAGATTGTCGGTATTGAAGAAGGAGACCTTCTCCCTAGTCTCCGCCAGAAAACCAAAACGCACTATTGAGTCTAGAGCCACGAGATTCATCAAAAGATCTCTTAGGTGCACTTGACATTTCATCACTTGATGTTCAACAATAAGAACATCGGTACGTTATCGAGTCCTTCACGGATCTTAGCAACTGTCGAGAACATTTATGAGAGGTTCACAACCGTGATCCTCAAGATTGAATGGAAACTCCTACCAAGGTCAACATCAAACAACCTCGACAAACAGTCACTTGGTAACTCCCGTGGATTACGCTTAGTGTGTCTCAAACGGTCTACAATCGTGAGGTGATGCTTCGTGTACCTCAACGACTCATCCGAATCAGAGGTACTTCGGTATATCGCGTTATCTCACTTGTGGGACTCCAGCTCAGAACGGCCTTTGTGAGAATTAGAGTTGTGTTTTCACACTATGTCGTTAACACTCTCAAGTTCAAACTTGTAAGTGCCGGAACCGCTTATTACTAACCGCTTTCATGTTTTCTTTTATGGAAGCTCGAGCGGAATGATCATGCGTAATCTTCACATGCTCATGCCAACATCATCACTAATGGAAGTTCTATCTAAAGGCAACACAAAGTCGAATGATTCTTCATCAAATCAAAGAATCTACAAAGTTTAAAGACTTAAAGAACTTCATCAAGATCAAATCCAACGTTAAAGAGCGTGTGAGCATGTTGAAGAATGACGTGGAGACACCGGAGCAACGAGGCACTGAGATGAATTGATGCGCACTACAACATACTATCACTTTCATCACAAAGAACAAAGAACAAACATAATTATGACGCCAAAGCAAAACTGCTTAAAGAAAACAATTTCTACACCGGGAGATTGTTCAAATCAATGCAATTCTTCTCACAAGAAAAAGAATGTCGAAGACGCCAAAGCTACTATTACATCAAGCACCTTCACCGCTTACATTCATTCATCACCAACACTTGGGAGATTGTTGGAATCACTCCTAAACCTATATCAAGTGTTAGTGATTCATATGTAATAGTTAGCTTAATTATGGCCTTTATGTTTGTTATTAGCTTGCTTATGTAGAAGACCCATGAGCTTAGGCCCATGTCCACTAAGGAAAGGAAGGGAGTAGAGTGTTGCCCTAGCTCCCTTCCTATAAATACCTTGTAATAACCCTCACTGAGGGTTGGTTGTTCAATTCACTCACTTTCATTCTCTACGCATAACCATATCATATTCATACGTGTGTGTTTGTGTGTATTGTTCATCCGATCTCTATCTCTTCTCTATTCTTTCTATTGATGCTTGTGTTGTAAAACTAGTGACCTAACAAAGGGATAAATCCCCACCTTTCATCTAATTGTGGTGTTTAACCTAAGATTTAATATGTCTAAACCTAAGTCCATATTTTTTCTTGTCTTTTCTTTTCTTTTTATCTTTCTTATTTATTTTCTCTTTATTTGTATTTTCTTAATAACTTTTTCTAATTTCAATTTTTTTTTTTTTTTCGTTTTCGCCGGTTTCATAAGTTTTGTCCGTTTTTCCGCTTTTTATACATTTTCGCCTGCTTACATACGCTGCTCGTTTTCATACGTTTCGTCCGCTTTCTTACATTTTAAATCGCTTTTTCGCTTTCACCCGTTTTGTCCGCTTTCTTACATTTTCGCTACATTTTCATACGTTTCGTCCGCTTTTCGTTACGCCGCCGCCTTCTACGCTTTAAATCTGTTTCTTACGTTTCGTCCGCTTTCTTACGCTTTTGTCCGTTTCGTCCGCTTTCATACGTTTCGTCCGCTTTCTTACGCTGCACGGTTCCGTCCGCTTTCATCCGTATTCTTACGTTTCGTCCGTTTTCATATGTTTTAAATACTTTTCTTACATTTTCGTCCGCTTTCATATTTTTGTCTGCTTTCGTTCGTTTCGCCTGCTTTCTTATCTTTTCTTCGCTTTCTTACGTTTTGTCCGCTTTTACGCTTTCATCAAGTTTCTTACATTTTCGTCCGCTTTCATACATTTTCGCCCGCTTTTCTTACGCTTTTGTCCGCTTTCTTACGTTTCCTTTGCTTTCTTACATTTTCGTCCGTTTCCTATGTTTTCGCTCGCTTCGTTTGTTTTCTTATGTTTTGTCCGCTTTCATACCTTTTCGTATGTTTTCTTACGTTTTCCGCTTTAATATTTTTCGCCTGCTTTCTTACGTTTTTGTCGGTTTTCATCGGTTTCATAGGTTTATATATGCTTTCGTCCGGTTTTTTAAGTTTTCATCCATTTTAGGCGCTTTCGTGCATTTTCGCCGACGTTTTCGTCCGCTTTCATACGTTTTGTCCATTTTCATCCGCTTTTATCGTTTTCGTCCGCTTTCGACGCTTTTTGCTTTTATCGTTTTTATCTGTTTCATATCTTTTCGTCCTTTTGCGGTTTTGTACATTTTCGTCTATTTTCATATGTTTTCATGCTTATTATTAAAATTTATTATATTACATGTCTAATATCAATTGTGATATTTTGTTATAAAAAAGTTAATATCTAATATCACTTGTGATATTTCATAAACAAACAATTATGTTTTTAACCTTTAATATCATCTGAGATATTTCATTGCTCTGTATATTTTTATATATTATCACCTATGTGTTTTATAATATTTTTATAAATTTCAGTTACAAGATAGTTTTTGTGTCTTTCATCACAATTGACAAGCGCATATTTTTTTAATGCAACCAATGTTATCTAACAATTGTGATATTAAATTCTTAGTATTATTTTGTTCAAAAAAATGCTAATTTAATGCAACACTTGTTTGATTTTGAGAATATGTCAAGTCTCTATTTTCATAGTTTGCTTTTTTTTTATTCATTTTGATATTTTTAAGTGACACTTATTTATCACTTGTGATATAACACTGTAAGAAAGATGAAGAGTATTACACTCTTCATCATATATGTGTTATCAGTTGTGATACTCAACTAAGAATGTGAAATATTAAATTCATACCAAATGTGATAAGAGTTTAGTATTTTATCAAGTATATATGAAAGAAATGATAATAAACATAACTTATTATAATAATGTGATGATTCTGTTCATTTTTCTTATTTGTGTTTTTGAAAATATATAGGAAGATTTTTGTGTTTTATGATAATATGAAATATTAGAAAAGGTGTTTAACTGAAAACAAAAGATGTTATGAAACTTTTGTTAGACTTGTGGTGGATTTTTCTATTTAATTGATACATTGTGCATGTTTCGATAGGTTTTATAGCGGAATTTAAATATATCTTGGTTGAATCAAAAACTAAAGAAGTTATGGTTGAAGAAAGCACATCTTTATAAACAAACCGAGTAGCTCAAACACCGCGATATCACACATGATATCACAGGTGATATCACATGATATCATAGGTGATATCACTGGTGATATCACAAGTGATATAAACTATGATATCACACATGCTATCACCAGTAATATCACACATGATATCGCAGGTGATATAAACGGTGTTATCACGTGTGATATCACAAGTGAGGTGATATCACATGTGATATCACAAGAGTTTGAGTTTTCTCAGTTTGTTTATAAAGATGTGTGCTATCTTCAACCATAGCTTATTTAGTTTACTGAGTTAACCATAGATATTTTTAAATCCGCTATAAAACCCATCGAAACATGCTCAATGTATCCATTAAATAGAAAAATCCACCACAAGTCTAACAAAAGTATCATAACATCTCTTGTTTTCGTTGAACAACTTTTCTAATATTTCATAATATCATAAAACACAAAAATCTTCCTAAACATTTTCAAAAACAAGACCATCACATTCTTATTTGTGTATCAAAACTGATAACACATACATGATGAAGAATGTAATACTTTTCATCTTCCTTACGGTGTTATTTCACAAGAGATAAATAAGTGTCACTTACAAATATCAAAATGAAACGGACAAAACGTATAAATTGAATGAAAACGTAAAACGTATGAAATGGACAAAACATCCGAAACGGACAAAACGATAAAACGGATGAAAACGTATGAAAATGGACGAAAACGATAAAACGGATGAAAACGCTCAAAACGCTCTAAAATGGATGACAACGTAAAAAGGATGACAACGTATGAAAATGTCTCGAAACGGACGAAAACGATAAAACGGACGAAAATACCGAAAACATAAAGATACGTATTAAAACGCCTAAAACGGAAGAAAATACATGAAAACCTACAAAATGTATAAAACGTATGAAATGGTCAAACGTAAGAAAACGGACGAAATGTAAGAAATGATTTAAACCGTATGAAAGCGTAAAACACGTCTCGAAAACGTATGAAATGGACGAAACGAAAGAAAACGGATGAAAACGAAGAAAACGGACGAAACGTATGAAAACGTAAGAAAATGGACGGCGTATGAAAACAAACGAAACTTATTAAACGGACGAAACGGCGAAACCTAAGAAAACATTCAAAACGTGTGAAACATATAAAACGGACGAAACGCTTGAAAATGATTTAAAATGTTTAAAATTGACGAAAACGTAAAAGCGGATGAAAACGTGAAACGGACAAAAGTCTAAAAGCAGATGAAACCGTATATAACGATGAAAACGCATTTAAAACGTACGTAAAACGGACGAAAACGCCGAAACGGATGTAAAAGTACGAAACGGATGAAAGCAGACGAAAACGTCTCAAATCGACAAAAAGTAAAAGAAAGGATGAAAACATATGAACACGGACGAAAACGTATAAAACGAACAAACGTATAAAAGCGGAAAAAACAAACAAAAAAAACTTTAATAAAAAACGTGAACTTAAAATGAAGGGGAAAAAGTGAACTAAAAAATGACATGAATTTATATTCAAACGTGAATTCTAAAAGAACAAAGAAAAAGAAAAAATGTAAAAAAAAAAAAAAAAAAAAAAAATAAGCTTGGTTTCATATTAAATTATAGGCTTATCCTCGCCATTAGATCAAACTAGATGGATGGAAGGATTTACGCTTAAAACACCAAAATAAGAGAAAGATTTGAAAATTCCTCTAATCTTGTAACATGTCCAAATTATATAAGAAAACAGATAAATCTTCGATTAAACATAAAGTTAAACTATATCCAAATTCGTCATACACCAAAAATGCACCCCCAAAGTTGAAAGGTAGCAATATACATATTCAAAATAGCACAAAACAATAACGACTGACTCATACATATGCAAAAATATCAATATCACGTGGTGATGTCTTTTTGCATCACAGCAATACTTTGTCATCCAGTCACATCTTTAAGTGGTCATATATATCATCATAATAACTGAACTTCATTTCAGTATTGAAATCTAGAATATATTTATGGATTTGCCATTTAAAGCCTTATTTATTATTACTATAATAAACTCGCATTTTGCGGCAAGTTAAAACTTCCTGAATGCATCCTAAATGTAGAAAAAGTCGCGGCTCACTC
>CM040244.1:46374067-46403165 GCA_022545495.1 Chrysanthemum lavandulifolium
GTAATTTTTAGTAATTTAATTAGTTTTAAATAGTTTTAAAATTCATAAAAAATAGAAAAATAATCAGAAAAATATAAAAATAGTTTTGAAAATTCTCTTTTGTTATTTAGATTTTTCCAAGTCAAAATTTTATTTTTCTAGCTTTATTTCATACTTTCTTGTATTTTAGGTAATTAAATAGTTAAAATAGTTTTTAATTAATAATTAATTAAATAGTCATAAAATAATTTTCTTTTCTTAAAATTTCTTTTATCATTAGGTTTGTAAAAATATCATTTTCATATTTTTAGGATTATTGCTTCAGCCACATTTTCGCGACGCCACGTAGTCCGTAATTTAAGTTTAATAAAAGAAAATCAAAAACATCATTTTGCAAATAGTGATAGCGTTTATTTAATATAGTTTATTTTAATTTCTTTAATTTGCATTTAAGCCCTGTAATTTATAAACTTTTCTTTAGGTATAATCAATCACAATCCTTTTCCGCTCAAATTCTCTCGATCACTATTCGCTTGATTATTCTCGACACATTGCCCTGACACAACCACTCGGGAAACACTATACTCCTCTAGATCTTCATTGCATTTGTTTTCCGAATCGCTTTAAGTTTGTTACGGCAAATATTCACAGTGGCTAAATGCGTGATAAAACTTGGACCGCTGGGGAGCAAGATCAAATTTTAGGCCACGGGAACAAAGGTTAATAGTCTTACGCTTAGCGATTAGTGATTTGAATAATCACTCCTTGTTCATACCATCTATCTATATCTATATATTTTCTTATAAAACCCAAAACCCAAAACAAACCAAAAACGATAAAACACAAAAATATTTTCCTTTTGTTTCTATATATGTATCAAAAAATAAAAATACAAAAGATTTGTCGCTTTTCTTAATAATAACAACATAAAAGATTACCATCGCAAACCAAGGCAAGGTACTACCTAACTGGGTACGACCATAATAAGTTCCTAACCAAAGATTTAAAACTTGCTCTTTGTGTCCTTGTGATTGGTGTACCTTTTCAAAGAAGCTATTCATCTTGTGATTATTGGTTTAAGTTCACCGTTGTTTTGCCTCGATCTTGTTTTACCTGGATTTGTTGTTATATCTACTTGTCGAACCGTAAAACCCAAAAGATTCTTCTTCTACCCCATTTTCACCATTTTCATAATTTTTCTTAACTCCGAGATCTCTCAGAGTTAATCTCAGTGTATGCGCACTCGCCTTCTAGGTCCGTAAGCCCATTTCGTGAGCTTGTCGTGATTCCAAGAAGGCGTGTCCCAGACTTTCGCTCCATCACGGATTCGAGATCCGGATCGCCACACTACTTCCGTTGTCGCGGCGGAAGAACGTCCCTATGCGAGCTTCTCCGTGCACCCATCGACGTAGTACGGAGATGTTATTGTTATCCCAAATGCATTGTGGCCGAAAATTTTGAACTCAAAACCAAGTATCAATCTTGTAACCCCAAGTCGGCTCTATGGTTTTGAGAGGATGATCCTCATGCTCATATTCGATGGTTTAACAAGATTGCATCTACCATCAAGTATAAGAATGTCCCTACGTGATGTCGCAGTTTTTCTCGCTCTATTTTCCTCGAGGCAAGCCCGGATTTGGCTTGAAAACAACCCCTAAATCAATCGAAACACGGGAAGACTCGGAAGAAATTTTTGAACGAAAGTTTTATCCACCTTCCAAAACCACGAGTCTTAAAAAATGAAATCATCAAGTTTACACAAAAGTTTGATGAACCCTTCGTTGAATCGTGGGATCGCTTTTAAGGAATTGCTTGCAAATGTCCTCACCACGGTTTCTCCGAGTCGATGCAACTCGATACTTTCTATAATGGAGTGAGTCAATCTGATCAAGATTCTCTCAATTCCTCCGGCGGAGGAAATTTCTTGAGCAAAACCACAAAGAAGCTTTAACAATAATTGAAAACAAGTCTAAAGTCCGTGACCGCACGAAGCAAACCGTTGTTTCAAGTCAGTTGGTCCTTCTTTCTTCATCCGTGAGTCACCTAGCACCGATGCTAAGATTGACAAACTCACTGGCTATTCAAGCTTTGTCTCTTCCAACCAAAAGAAAGTTTTTTCCACAAACTTCACCTCACCGTCAAGTTAAGAAAGGGAAGTCCGTGTTACTTGTGGTGGCCCCCATGCCTATTACGATCGTGATGGCCACCGATGGTAACCCTTTTGAAGCAAATGTTGCGGGGCGGATTCCCAATCTCAGAGGCAACCAATATCGTTCCTATGGACCCAACCACCGCCCCAACCACTCTCCTCGACCACCCTGCTTCAACCAAAACCAAAACCGTAATCAAAATCGTAATAGACCAAACCAAGGTTTTAAAACCAAGGTAATTTTAGTCAAATAACGGTTTTCAAAATCAAAGCTCCAACACCAAGGAAATTTTAACAAAACCAAGGCTCGGAAATTTCAACCTGGGTACTTTCATGGAAATAATCAAAGGAATTTTCAAAATCAAGGCCCTAATCCTAACAACAGAGGCTTTACTTTTCCCTGCAAAATCAAGCCAATGTTCCAACCGGACCATCATCCGATGAGTTGTTGAAGCAATTCATGAAATCCTGTGAGGAAATGAATATGTTGTTGGTCGCCAGATTTCGACATTAAGAAGTCTTTAAATGATCGAACCGCTGCCTGTGTACTCTACCCAGCAACACGATCGCTAATCCAAGTGGGCGATGCAAAGGCGATCACAACCGTAAGTGGTACTTCATATGATGGACCCGCTATTCCTACTACCTTCTTCTTCTCTCCCGAAGGTAGTGGAAAGTGAACCCGAGGCGACAAAGGACAAGGAACTTCCTACTAATAACGGAGGTACCAAAGACTGCCCATCCTCAAAGTTGTCCCAAACCCAATACCAAACTCGGAGTTGTTTTTGAACCTCCAACTGGTAACCCCAAATCCAAAACTTTATTCCTTACCCCTCACGTTTACATGAGCAAAGCTCACAAAAGCTGGCCATCAAAATCAAAAAATTCTTTCAAATTTTCCAAGAACTTCATTTGACATAAGCTTATGGATGCTATCATGTCGATGCCCAAGTTTGCATCAACTCAAACACATGTTAAGCAATAAGGAAAACCGCTTGAAATGGCTAAACTCCTTTAAACGAGAACCGCCGCAGCTCTGCTAAAGAAGCTTCCCGAGAACCTTGGAGATCCTCGGAAAATTTCTTCTTCCTTGTGTTTTTCAGTGATGATCGAATGCTTTCACCTTTGCCGATCTTGGTGCAAGCATCAATCTGATGCCTTATTCAAGATATGGAAGAAACTTTCTTCCGTAACTTGTTCCTACCGCATGACTTTGAGCTTGCGATCGTTTCATATCGGCATCTCTCGTGATCGCCGAGGATGTATTTGGTGAAAGTAGGAAAGTTCCATTTTCCAAATGACTTTGTGTTGTTGATTTCGACGATCCTCCTGTTCTCTCATTGTTGGACGAGGATTCTCGAGAACGGGCCGTGCTTTCTCATTGATGTATTTGAGCAAGAAATCACATTACGTGTGGTAATGAAGTCGTTACCTTTAACCTTGATCAAACTTCGAGGTACTCCTCAAATTATGATGTCGAATCGGGTCAATCGAATCGATTTAATTGATATTGCTTAAGAGGAGTACTTCAAGAGTTTCTTGGTTATCTTCATAATTCGTGAGGGATTCCACCACATCTTCTCAACCAATCATTGCCACTCTTCCCCTTTCTCACTCCATTTGTGGAGGTGACTTTTCTCGAAGAGATCGATGAATTTCTTGTTATCGACGAATCAATCCCTGGAATTGATGGTGTTTATGACCAGAGGAGATATCCTTTATCTTGAGCAATTGCTAAATGAAGATCCATTACCTTCACTCCTCCGAAAGAGATCATAATTGAGGAAATCAAATCAAGACAAACATCTATCGATGAATTTCCCGAGGTTGAACTTAAGGACCTACCTCATCTCGAGTATGCATTCTGAGGTGATGATAAATTACCCGTTATAATTAATAAAGACTTAATCGAGAGAGAAGATCATTCTCATAAAGGTCTTGAAGTCACACAAGCAAGCAATTGCTTGGAAATCCTCCGGCATTAAGCGGTATCAACCCCGAGTTTTGTATCACAAAATCTTAATGGAGGATGACTTCAAAGCATCAACATCGTAGAAGCGGTGAATCCTAAGATTCACGAGGTTATCAAACAAGAGGTTCTCAAACTTTGATGCCGGTTTGATTTACCCGATCTCGATAGTCCTTGGGTTAGCCCAATCCCATCGTGTTCCTAAAAAGGTGCGTATCATGTCACAATGAAGAAAACGAAGTTAATTCCAACTCG
Organism: Chrysanthemum lavandulifolium; assembly: GCA_022545495.1. Lineage (NCBI taxonomy): Eukaryota > Viridiplantae > Streptophyta > Magnoliopsida > Asterales > Asteraceae > Chrysanthemum > Chrysanthemum lavandulifolium. The sequence goes on from CM040244.1 coordinate 46,378,420, forward strand.
ATTGGTTACGGATGGCGTAGCATTGACTATCGCAGTTAAACTAAGCCACCCGTGAAGACCATTTTCCTCACCCTTCATGGATCGGCATGTCGAGAGATTAGCAGGAAACTAATACTATTGTTTCCTTGATGGTTTCTCGTTACTTTCAGATCCCCTGATCCACCGGATCAAGAAAGACCACATTCACCGCCCATACGGAACTTTGCCATGCTTGCATCGTATGCTTTTGGCCTATGTAACGCTCCCGCACGCCCAACGATGTATGATGGCAATTTTCCACGACATGACTGGGAAACAATGGAGGTGTTTATGGATGACTTCTCATTGGGGACTCATTTCAGAGATGTCTCCCCATTTAGATAAAATGCAAAAGGTGAAGACACCAATCTTTTCTAAATTCAGAGAAGAGCCACTTTATGGTCAAAGAAGGCATAGTCCTCGGCCATAAGATTTTTAAACGGATTGAGGTTGATAGAGCAAAAGTTGATGTTATTGCCAAATTGCCTCATCCCACTACCGCAAAGGTATTAGGAGTTTTTAGGTCAGCGCCGGTTTTATCAGAGATTCATACAAGATTTTTCTAAAATCGCCGCCTATGACCCATCTTCTTGAAAAGATGCTCCTTTTATCTTTTCTCCCGAGCGCATCAAGCTTTGAAACACTAAAGAAAAGGCTTACTAAGCACCCATTCTAGTTGCCCCGAATCGATTTACCCTTTGAGCTCATGTGCGATGCAAGTGATTTTGCTATCGCGCTACTAAAGCAACGAAAACCAAGCATTTTCAAATTTCATCCACCACGCAAGTAAAACTATGATCGGCTCAAACCCATTACACCACCACGTAAAAGAACTATTAGTCAGTGGTATGCGTTTGAGAAATTTCTCGCATACTTATCTTGACCAAATGCGTGGTGTATACGGATCACTCTTTGCTCAAATATCTCTTTGCAAAACAAGATGCAACCGAGATTGCTCCGCTGGTTCTCCTCCTCGCAAGAATTTGATATCATTATACGTGATAATAAAGGAGCCGAGAACCCGGTCACGATCATCTATCCCGCCTAGAAAACCCTCACCAGATGTGTTCGAGAAAAAGGAAATAAATAAACATTTCCTCTCGAAACACTTAATGTGGTTTCTTTTCGGAGACTCTTCACCCCATGGTTTGTCGACCAAATTACCATGCGGGTAACTTTATGGTGAAAGGGATGTTGTCCCAACGTAAAATAAATTTTAAAGATGTAAAACATTACTCGGGACGCAATTTCTACTTGTTCAAAATTTGCGCTGATCAAGTCATCAGCGATGCGGTATGGTCGAAGCTATTGACATTCTCAAGGCTCGCCATTCTCGACCCACTGGGGACATCATAGCCCCAACTACACCGCCAAGAAGGTGTTTGATTCCGATTCTATTGGCCCACGATTTATAAGGATGCCCATGAATTTGTCAAAACCCGCGACGCTTGTCAACGCCACGAATATCTCAATAAAGAAATGAAATGCCGCAAAACGCCTATCTATTCGTGTGCGAGATTTTGACATCCGGGCATTGACTTTACGGGCCATTTCTTCTCGCTAAATAAGTACATACTGTGGTCGCCGACTATTTGTCAAAATGGGTTGAAGCGAAAGTTTTGCCTACCAACGATGCCCGAAGGTTTGAAATTTTAAAATCTCTTTTGCTAGGTTTGGAACCCACGAGCTATCATCATCGATCGGTGACGATTTTTGCAATGACCAATTTGATAGAGTCATGCAAAATTATGGTGTAACTCACCGCCTCTCTACTGCACTCACCCCAAACAAGTGGGCAAGGGAAGTTTCCAACCGGGATTAAAGACTCGAGAGGACGGTTGGCGAAACCGGCCTCTTGGTCGGATAAGCTAGATGACGACTGGCCTTCCGTAGATAATTTTATAAACACCCATCGGTGTACCCATACAAGCAGGTGTGGGAAAGGCGTGGTCATCTCCGGCTGAGCTTGAGCACAAGGCACATCGGCCTTGAAACATGCCAACTTCGATATTCAGACAACCGGTGATCACCGGAAAGTTCAAATGAATGAATTAAATGAACTCCGTGATCAAGCATACGAGAACTCTTGATCTATAAAGAAAAGACAAAGAAGATTCATGACTCAAAATCAAAACCGCCAACGTCAAGATCGAGTCCTTCTTTTCAACTCAAGATTGAAGATTTTCTGAAAACTAAAACTCCACCTGTCCGGACCATTCACCATCACTAAAGTATTTCCATATGGAACCATTGAGTTATCTCAACCCGATGGTCCAAACTTTAAAGTGAATGGTCATCGATTGAAGCATTATTTTGAGAGGACATTCCTCCCGTGGTTGTCCTTATCTACAAACTTTCCCCATGAACCAATGAATGCGATCGAGTCAAGCTAGCGACCTGAATCAAAAACAGTAGCATGCTACATGGGTTTTCACACGGTGTTCCACCCCAGTGTGGGGAGTTTCCACTGCTTTTATATAAGAGTTTCATGAAAAAAAAATAATAAAAAATAATAATAATAAAAATCTTGCTAAATAACGGCCGAGTATTTCCCTTTACGTTTCTATGTTTCGGCATAATCACGGTACTTTGAATATCGAGGCAATATTCATTTCTAGTGGGGGGAATTTCACGAATTTTATCATGTAATTATACCGCCTAATTTCATTTTTGGCTGTATTTTTAGAGTGTTGTTTTGCACTTACTCATCTTATGGTTATCATCCGCTTTGTCTAATAAACAAAAGGATTGGCTAATCCAGAGCAAACGGCTCTTGGTAAAGATATCTCAACCATGACGGCTTGCAATTTGCCCAAATTGTATGGTATTCACCACCATATCCTTAAAAGTGAAGAGTCAATAGCCCGCAAGTTTATGGCTAAGTGGTAAAGGCATGGAAAACCATAATTGGTAATCAAATCACCAAAGATAATATTGATAATTTATCTAAGAGTTGGCTAGTCCGTACAAACGGCTTCGTAAAGACAAATCAAATCATTGAAGTTGCAGATTTGCTCAAAATCATTCGTTATCTGCACCAAGGTTCTTACTTGAACTCGAAACATTTGGCTACTCCGAAGTAATGGCTGGTAAAGAGATGAACCATTAATTTTTCTCAAAACATTGCTAGGACTAGCAATATCTTAGGGATTGATGAGTCATTTCAAATACTCATCATTTTTGTATCGTTTAAACTGAAAACATCCGAAAACACCTAAATGCATCAAAATGATAAAATATCACAAATAAGTGTTTTATGTGTTTTAAATGCAAAATATCAAAACTGTGAAACGATCAAGTTTGTATAATTGCGCTTTAGTCCCCAAGTTTCAAAAGTTGTCAAAACACCTCGTAAAACAAAATAAAGAAAAAATATCATTTTAAGTCCTTAGGGATTCTTGAGTTGTCAAAATTGGTCCTTGAAATCAAAAATTACAAAATTACAACTTTAGTCCCTCAAGTTTTGAAAATGTCAAGTTTGGTCCCTGGAAATTTGAAAATGTCAAAACTAGTCCTTGTACTATTGGAACTTGTCAAAATTGGTCCTTGTGACAACTTTGGAGAAATTACAGGTTTGGTCCTTCTAGTTTGGCAGAATTACAAAACAAGTCCTTGTCATTTAATAATAACCAAGCCTTGTCAAATAGATTTCGACCCCCGCCACTTACCCCATTTGGCCCCTCGCATTGCCTCATTTTGAACCCCTCGGTCAACCCATCCAACAAACCAATGCCTTTCCTCTCACCACTGCTTATCCTTTCAAACAAGTCACTCGCACACTGTGCATCTCTCACTCTCCCATCACCTTCCTCCCTCATCATCATATTCACCCACCTTTCCCACCATTAATAATGCCACCCCCTACTTGCCAAATGTGAGCCCACAGTGTCAAATAGCCTTTTCCCGCCAAAATGATCAAACGGCCAAAATGATCTCCACCATCCAATGGTCAAGCTTAGTGTCGATTCACCTGAGGACACGGAAAGAGATTTTGCATAAAAAGAGGAGGAGGAAGCAAGTTAGAAGTTAGTTAGTTTTTAAATTGATGTATGTCGTTTTTTCTTAAAGTATCTTAATTAGCTTTCAAATTTGTAATTTCAAGCTTCATGGTATTAAAACTAAGTTGTTTAGTTAATGTAATTCATTTTGAACCTTAAATCAAAGTTTCACTTAAGTTTCATATGTTCTTGTTCACTGTTTGAAATTTCAAATATCAACTCTTATTTTCAAGCTTCAAACAGCTTCTATTTAAGTTCAAGCAAGCTTATTTAAGCTTAATATAGCTTTTGTGTTTTGTTAATCAGCCAAACATAATTAGTTGATGGTCAACAAAAGTCAACAGAGAAGAATTAGTGGTCAGGCACTGAAATGGATACGGGTGTTGCGTAGATGGATTTGGGTTGATTTGATATAGAATAGTAGGTATCGGGTTTGGATTAAATTTCACAAATAGCTTGGGCACTTGTAAGTTTGTATCTCGATTTTCATTTTTTAGTCAATTTGCAACAGTGCTTGTACTTGTATTTGTGGACATTAAATGATTTAAACCTGTTCAAATAGTTGTAATTAGGATGTTAGATTTAGTTTAAGTGGATTGAATGAGTTAAATCAGTGGTTAGTCTAGTTAAAATTTACAAAACAGTTAAAATAAGGGTGTTTGGATCAGTGGTTTACAAGAGCTTAAGCTCTTGTCTTTGCTTGATAACTGTCTATTTAGTCTTAATATTGTCATTTGAATCATCCCTGTCCTAATATTGCCTTTGCATACATTCAAAAGTCAAATCACACAATATCTGTCTTAAACTCTTAACTGTTGTGATTTTGTGAATCCAAAATCTTGTATTATGTTTGGATATCAGTAGCATAGCTTGTACTAGTTTCATTTCATCATTAAAACTCAACATCAGTCCACAAATCAAGATTAAAGTTCATAAAAGTCAAACATTTCACAAAACTGTCAAAAGTCAAAAAGTGAAAATCTAGTTTTCACCCAACTAGAGAGATTTTTCACAGGTTCATTTCTGGGTCAAATCAAGTGAGACTTTTGGTTTTTAAAAGTTCAACTGGTCTATTTTCTCATTATTATTTTTATAGATTTTTGGTAATTTTCTATAAGCTCCAAACTGCTTGTCAAAAATAGCCTCTTTGCCCTGTTCACAACTCAGTCAACACTGAGTTTTCTCAAGTTTTTGCAGTCCTTGCTCAGAGCTCATTAGAGCTTCTCTTGGTCTCATCTTTGGTTTAAAGGTTCTTAGCCAGGTCTAGTTTAGGTTTCAATAACTGGTATTGATTTCCAGCTTATTGGTTGGCTTGTCTTAAGCTCAAAGTTGCAGCCTCAAACCGCTTTTAAGCACATAAGCTCATATAGTCAAACCTGTAGCCGGTAACTTAGAGGTTTAGGACAGCTTGTATTTAGTTGCGCTTGGAGTAGTTTAAGCTTATTATAGCTTATGTGAAGGTTTGGTACCCATTCGACCCTTTGGTTTATTCAAAGTGCTTATTACCTAAGCACTTGCATGGCGCTTTCATATTCTACCACATAGGCCACTGTTTTTCCATTTTCTTAGATTCAATATATTAAATTAGACTTTTCCTAATTTTTATCATTTTCTAGGTCACTATATTTTTCTTAATTAAAAAATGCTTTTAGGCATTTTTAATTAGCTTTTAATACAATTAATTCAAAAAGTTCAAAAAAAAAATAATTTTCATTTTCTTAGGTTAAGATAAATATAAAAAGTAAAAAATTATTTTCCAGATTTTCATAGTTTAGTTTGTAATTTTAGTAATTTAATTAGTTTTAAATAGTTTAAAATTCATAAAAATAGAAAAATAATCGAAAAATATAAAAATAGTTTTGAAAATTCTCTTTGTTATTTTAGATTTTTCCAAGTCAAAATTTTATTTTTCTAGCTTTATTTCATACTTTCTTGTATTTTAGGGTATAATTAAATAGTTAAAATAGTTTTTAATTAATAATAATTAATTAAATAGTCATAAAAATAATTTTCTTTTTCTTAAAATTTTCTTTTATCATTAGGTTTGTAAAAATATCATTTTCATATTTTTAGGATTAATATTGCTTCGTTTCACATTTTCGTACGCCACGTAGTCTCGTAATTTAAGTTTAATAAAAGAAAAATCAAAAACATCATTTTGCAAATAGTGATAGCGTTTATTTAATATAGTTTATCTTTTAATTTCCTTTAATTTGCATTTAAGCCCCTCGTAATTTATAAACTTTTTCTTTAGGTATAATCAATCACAATCCTTTTCCGCTCAAATTCTCTCGATCACTATTCGCTTGATTATTCTCGCATGTACTCGCTGGGACATAACGACTGGGAAACACTATACCTCTAGATCTTCATTGCATTTGTTTCGCATCGTTTAAGTTTGTTACGGTTAGCCATTCACAACCGGGTAGGCTTATGGATAAAACTTGACTGTTTGGGAGCGCATCATAAACCTTCAATCTTAACACATATTCTTGTCTAGAAAAATCAAAAGGGTGGCGCTTATGGTGTTGTGGGTTGTACGATCAAGAGAGGGAAAGGAGGGCAAAATTGAGCATGGTGATACAACCTATGTGAAGAGTTGGTTTTTTATCTAGTGCTAGCATGCAACACATGCAAACCAAGAAGCCATTTGTCTAAAATTAAGGCATCACAAGACAAGTGTGGTGTGGGATGGTGTTGAACGGCCTAAGAGCTTAGTGGGGTGGGTTTATATTTATTTTTGTGTAGTTTTGGTATTATAATATGTAGTTTTAAGGCTAAATGGTAAAAGGTGTTGCGGTTTTAAGCTAAAAATGTAAAACCGGATAACATAAAATCTAAAGCTTATAAAAATATCACAAGTTGTAAAAATTTAAAAAAATATATTTTAGATGGACACGAACTTATTGGGGTGTTTAAACGTCGTTAAACTGAAAACGTAGATCGTAAATGCGTAAAACGTAAAATATGCAAGGTTTAGGTAGAAATGAAAAAAGTAAAATGTGACTAATAAAATATGATTTTAAGGAAACAAAAATGCATAAAACATGTATACTGAGCATAGTCTAGAGTCGGTTTGAGTTAAATGCACGTTTAACGATGTACGCGAGTGAACTTATCTGGTTAGTCGTTAATGTAAGTTTACTTAAAAAATAAAATAATAAGTAACAGTTAATAATTAAATAATGACATCAAAAATATGAATTATTGCGGATACCTTATTGCTCATTAATAGGCTCAAGTAGTTGTGTCCAAACCCTCCTAAGCACATTCAGCCTGTAATCCTCGGCAATTGATCGGTAAAAATAAACAAGCATCGGGTACTTCATCTTTGTCGAGTTAGCAGCAATTGCAAGTTCATCAAGGCACATGAATTTAGGCATTGTTGTGATTTCTTTTTAATATGTGTTTTTTTGGGTGTTAAGAATGTGAAAGTGAATGCCATGAGGGCTCCTTAAATAATAAAATGGGTGAGAGATTTGACCGGCCGAAAGGAAATGAAGCCGCCGAAAATCTCATGAGAAGACTGGTAATTGAAACGCCGGTGTATGTGTTTTCCAAAAACCCATGCAAAAGGAATATCATAATTACCATTAGACTAATAGTCGACATTTACATAAAAGGCTATTTTTGGATTAATCTAATGGGCTTAGTGCATAAAGTTATACAAAAGCTAATTAAATAGTAATTGTTGCCATAAAGATATATCAAAAAACGGAATCGAAGACCGGTGTCATTGAATTTGGCATATCAACAAAAACTGAGACCTTTATGGTAGAAATTGTTTAAGAAAGCCGGTCTCAGTTTAAAAATAAATAAATAAATAAAAACCTTGACCTCGAAACCTTTAAAGTCCAGTTGAAAAAGTTACGTCGAAGAGAGTTGTTAGCTACATCTTAAAAGAATGCATGTGGCAAATAAAGATATAAGTATGCCGTTTATTTTCAAAAGGAAATAACTTACGGTGAAAATTGAGAATATCATGATACTAAAAAATTAAACATGGAGAATAATACCGACAGCAAATTAGCAATAACAGAAGCCAAGAAGAATGAAACAGAAACGTGTAAAGCACTCCGCCGCAATGCGTGAGTGAAAATCCTTCTTGAGTATTTGAACAAGACTAAATATTGAAAGACGTAGTAATTGTATATCCCTTAGGTAAAGATTACATGAGTATAAATACAAAGCATCATGGGCTATAACTAATGCAAGCTAGTCTAAATACAAAATCGGGCTTAGCCCATAGAAATCATCCCATATCAAATTTCCGCAAAGAGAGGCGGAGAGGAACGAACGCTCAGCCGGAGCGAAACTCATCAAACAATGCAATCGGTAAGCCTTTGGTGAAGATATCCAGACATCGATATAGCGAGATCGACATGAAGAACACGCGCATGACCCGTAGCAACCAAATCCCGAACAAAATGAATATCAATCTCTATATGCTTCGTGCGTTGATGTCGACAGATTAGAGGAAAGATAGACAGACCGACGTTGTCACAATACACCAAGGTGGCGAAGACAACGGAATATGTAGCTCACGTAGCGGATTACGAACCAAGAAGTCTCAAAGAATAAAGATTAGCAACACCCGATACTCACCTCAAGACTAGAACGAGAAAGAGTAACTCCGTCGCTTGAAAGACCAAGAGAGAAGATTGTTGCCAAGAAAAACACAATACCCTTGATGTAGACCGACGTAGTGGGACAACCAAACAATCAAGATCTCAATAAGCAACCAAAGAAGAGGTCGTAGAGGAATATAATTGCAATCCATGCGCCAATGTACCACGAACATAACGAAAATCCTCTTGAGTCGAAAATGAGGCTCCCGAGGATCATGCATAAAAGACAAACTCACGAACAAAGATATGATATATCGGTCGAGTGAAAGTCAACATCAAGAGCCCACGCAAGATCATGATATAATGCGGATCCGAGATAGATCACCATCAAGAGAAAGCTTGGAATCCATGTCAGCAGATGCGACATGGATTACATAAGCATACCAAAGACACACAGCACCTCGTTAGTATATTTACCGAGAGAAACAACCAGTATTGCGGTCACCGATATACCCAAGAAATAATTGAGTGGTCCAAGATCACCATGGAAAACTCAAGATGTAGAGAAGCAATAATCAATCAAGAAATGTCAGAGGATGCGATCAATACAATATCATCAACATACAAAGTAAATAAGTCAGATCCGTCCCTCGTCGTAAATAAAAGAAGTGTCACAGTTGATCGTGATGAAAACCAACTCGGGTAGATAAGCCGCAAAATCACGAAACTAAGCCCGAGGGGCCTGTTTAAGCCTATAAAGCGAAGCACCGCAAAAGACAAACATGATCGGGACGCTTAGGATCCCGAAGCCTGTGGTCACGATATAAACTGTCTCAGATAAAGAACCATGCAAAAAGGCATTCTTGACATCAAGCTGATGAATCGGCCAGTGTCGAGAAATAGCAAGACTGAGTACAGTACGTATAGTAGCCGGTTTGACAACCGGACTAAAAGTCTCATCCACATCAATACCCACTAACTGAGTGCTGCCATTCGCTACAAGACAAGCTTTGTAGCGATTAAGACTACCATCTGCATTGTACTTGTGCCGGAATAACCACAAGGAACGAACAATGTTCGCGTCCGGTGGTCGCGGCACAAGAACCCAAGTATTATTTTTAATTAAAGCATAATATTCATCAAGCATAGCACGATACCAATTAGGATCTTTAAACGCATTTGTGTAAGTTTTGGGAAGTGGTGACAATCGACACATGAAGAGTGTAACGCTGAGTAGGACGATTGGAACCGATTACGGTGGCGAGTGACCATGGAGTGAGTCGAGGCGGGATTCGGGTTCGGGATTGGTGCAACAGTGCTTGATCCATTTACTGGTGGTAGGGTGGTGGGTTGGGAAGTGGATGATGGGCCGGTTATTTGTTGGGCGGAAGCAGGATGAGTGGGTGGTTTGGAGAGGGGTGGTTGTTGGGCTTGAGTAGGAGAAGGCGAAGTGGGTTGTGATGTGGTGGTGCGCAGGTTATTTGGCGAGGGTATAGTAGGAGAATGTGTGTTGGTGAGTATTTTTTGTTGAATGTAATTGGGTGTCGCGTCCAAAAATTGATATGAAGGCGAGGCATTAGGGGTCATAGACCCATACGGAAAAACCGCCTCATCAAACGCGACATGACGCGATAAGATGATTTTGTCCGTATGTAAGTCGAGACACCGATACCAATGATGATTGGTGGGTATCCAAGAAATATGGATGGAGTTGCACGGGTTCAAGTTTATGTGGTGTACATGTGGATAGCATAGATACCAAAACACGAAGGTCCGTATAATTTGGTTGAGTCTTGAAAAGGCGGGTATGAGGTATCTCATTATTAATGGCCGAGGAGGGAAGGATATTTAATAAATAGGCAGCCATGTGTAGAGCTTCGACCCAAAAAGTGGGTGGTAAGTGAGCTTGAAACAAGAGGGTACGAATGAGATTATTTATGGTACGTATCATGCGTTCAGATTTTCCATTTTGTTGAGATGTTTTAGGACAAGAAAAACGAATAGTAATGCCATGTGTTAAAAACAGTTGATGTAAGGCGTTGTTGTCAAACTCTCCTCCATGAACACATTGCAAGGATTTAATATCACACTTAAAATGATTTTTGACATATGCACGAAAGTGAATAAACTTAGACAACGCATCAGACTTATTTCGTAAAGGATACACCCATAAGTAATGCGAAAAATGATCAAGAAACAAAACATAATATTTAATGCCCGTAACGCTAGAAAGTGGAGATGTCCACAAATCTGAATGAACAATGTCAAAAGGAGACTGAACAATTGTCTCAGAAACTGAAAATGGTAGTCGAACATGTTTGCTAAGTCGACAAGCATGACAAAGCACGGAGACTTAGTCTTATTACATGAAATAAAATTATTTGAAACTAAAGAGCGTAACACATCACTTCCGTGATGACCTAGGCGTTGGTGCCACGCTTCTTGACCGACCAAAAAAACTTGAGGAGAAGACGGAGACGTGACCGGATAGAGATCACCCGTGCTATCACATCATAGTAGAATTTGACGGGTCCAGAAATCCTTCACAGAAAAACCAAACTCATCAAATTCAACAGTACATTTATTTTCATGAACAAATTGACGAATCGAAATTAAATTTTTGACAATGTTTGGTGTAATGAGGACATTATTCAAGTGAAGGGTTCGATATGGAGTTGGTAAAGTGCTATGGCCCGTGTTGGTAACGGGAATAGAATTCCCGTTACCAACAAGAACAGATGGATACATACAATTATTAAAAGTAGTACTAAGGTTAGATTCAGAGGAGTTAAGGTGAGAGGACGCACCGGTATCCATGTTCCAATTGGGATTGGAAGGATCTTGTAAAGTCATAGTGCTAAAAGCTTGAGGTAACAAAGTCTCCGAGAACCCGAATTTGTACCTTGTACCACCGTCCCAATTCAAACCATTTGAGGTGAATGTCACAATAAGGAAAACCTCGAGGTGTAGCAAACCGTCGACCCAATTGTGATGTGGTAGACGGATTACCCTAGGCATAGACAAGCCATATTGAGCTAATAGATTGGATTGGGCCAAGTAAATGCAAGATTTGTTGTTGGGTCATGTAGTCCATCAAAGGCATAGATTGCCCATGTTTCATGTTAGTAGAAAAGTACTACGATGGGGTTATTATTGTTGCGACTGTTACCTTGAGTGCGACTCGAATCATGGCGAAAGCGACAAGTAGCACCCCATCGACAGTACCCACTACCGTAGTTACGACATACCTCATTGCTAGGATTGTTGTTTCGATTATCGCGATCCTGGTTGGGGCGATTTTCACTCGTTCGATTTTGATTGGTAGTAGCAACAAGAACTTGAGGGGCACTAGAGTTAGTGCTTGCTGACAAGGAAGAAGACCGATTTCGAATCCGCATCTCCTCAGTAGATACCATGGAACGACGGTGGAGAGATCGGAAACGGATCCTTGTGAGCTATGATTTGAGCAAGACTTCCAAACTTCTCGCTTAAGCCGTTGATTGCATAAGTGACAACGCCGCCTTGGCTAACATCCCAACCAAGATCATTGAGTAGGGTGATGATGGAGTCAATGCGAGAAGTACCTATCTACTGCTTTGTCACCCATATGGATCATCATGAGCTCACCTTTTAAAGCAACCACGCTGTCCTCTTGTTATCTTGAAAGATTGATTCAATGGTGTCCCATGCGCCTTTGGTAGATTTGGGATTAGCTTTTATCAACCGTTTGCTAAGGGTTGAAGATAGTGTGAGAAAGATCCACGATTTAACGATGGAATAGGCTGTAGTCCACTCGTCCGTGGGAGGAGTGGATGTAGATGTCGTTGTGCTTGAGCCTTCGATGTGTTTTAGGACACCAAAGTTACTACAATGGCCTTTGAAGAACTAACTCCATGTGGAATAGTTGGATTCAGCAAGATCCAATTTTTCGGGTACAAGAGCATTGATGTTGTGTACCGCGTAAAGTTTTTCGACCAAGGTAAGGGTAGGGGGTGCGGGTGGTTGATCGTAGTTGGTCATGGTGGATGGGGATCGATCGATAAAGTTTAATGATGGATGAAAGTCGATTGTTAAGTCAAATAGGAATATTTTAGGGTTTGTGTGTTGGCGGTGAGACTATTAAGTCGAGTTGAGATGGTTAGGTTTGATCGACTATAGAATGGCCCGATACCATGAAAGACGTAGTAATTGTATATCCCTTAGGTAAAGATTACATGAGTATAAATACAAAGCATCATGGGCTATAACTAATGCAAGCTAGTCTAAATACAAAATCGAGCTTAGCCAGAGAAATCATCCGCTAACAAATATAACATATACAAACATTTAATTAAATGAATTTAAATTATGATAAAGTATTAAATTAAACTACTCAAACAATAAGATTATTAAACAAAATTGATCATTTATTCAAACCCGAGCATATATAGTTGAAATATTATTATTAGTTATAATCATTGTCTCAGACTTAATCATATTAATAACCCATGCATACATGGTTAAAAACTAGAATACCAATAAAGATAATGTTGAGTGTATTCGCCCGCAATGTGGTTAGATAATCAAAGACAATAGCAATACTACTAGGTGGTTACCGGATATCACTTGAATCGTGTGATCACTTTCCAAAGTAAACTATTTGACCCTAATGCCGGGTTACATGAATATCTACTTGGGATAAGACCAAATGCTTGTTATTGAATTAGGCACAAATCAATAACCCTTTCGCTTATAAGTGTTAATTGTTTTCGCGTGTCTTTTCATGCATGATCGATCTCCTATTTATAGAAATTACCTTAGCTAGTCAAATGGAATTATGAGTATTAATCGCCCATTAATAGCCTCATAATTATCCCCATTATAGCCGTAAGTGGTTACACGACCAATTGCGTGTTCATTAAGCAGCTTGAAACGCCACTGAATAGGTCAATGCCTGCTACAAGCGACTTTAACACTAGCAAGACTTTCATAACACTAGCAGGTGGAAACATAGCACTAGCAAAGTGGAAACCATGCCTATCCGCGTTAACTTAGCACTAGCAAAGGAAACACCGCCTATCGGCACCAACTTAGCACTAGCAAAGGAAACACTACCTATCGCACTATCTTAGCACTACCAATACTAACCACTATTAGAGTCGTGGTGTTCATGGACCTTATGGGTGTACACTCTGCACCTCCTAACCCATTACCATGTGTGAACTAATCCCACAAGTTCACTAAATTTTCCAACAATCCTCCCCAAATTTAGTTCACTTCCTTTGCATGAAAACAAACATCAAACAAAACACGTGCATAAACGAAAATGTCCTGAGGATTGAATTTTCATCTTAGTAAATTACACGTTCAAATATTCGAGAATCAGGGTGTTCTAAGAATTGAACCCTTCAACCCATTTGAATACCTGAAGATAAGATACACATAAGTTTTCAAACACTATTTAAAGCTCCCGACACTAAACAAGCCATGTTTCCATATCCAAATTCATAAATGTTGTAAAAGCTAAAGTCCAAAAGCTTCCAAGCGGCAAAACTTCAACATTTACATAGGTGGTTCCTCTTTATTCATGCTCCTCCAAGCACTTTTTCAAAGAAAATTAACCATTAAGAAGTAAAGACTTCATCCTCATTTCAAGAGTTCTCGAGCACAACCTTGGGATGTAAATAAAACATGTGCTCCACCATCGAATGTTCGCCTTTCCACATTGAACTCGACTCCCAAGTTTCCTCGGAGGAATTGGGTGTCCTAGCATTCGGTGACTATGTTGGACTTAAACCCATCCCTTTAGCAGACTTTATAACCAAGTCTCTAGCCAAACCCTTCATCAAGTGATCAGCTAAATTTTGTTGAGATCTAACAAACTCTATAGATACCACCCCATTCATGATAAGCTCACAAAACATGCTATGCCTGACACCTAAATGTCTAGACTTCCCATTGTACATTTGGCTATAAGCCTTTGCCAATGTAGTTGCACTATCACAATGGATATAAATAGGTGCTATAGGTTTAGGCCACAATGGAATATCAAGAAGCAAGTTTTCAATCATTCACTTCTTTACCAAAGAATCGCTAAGGCCACAAATTGATTCCATTATTGAACTGGTGATGCAAGTTTGCTTCTTGGATGCCCAAGAAATTGCACCTCCACCAAGTAGGAATACCCACCACCGGTAGACGAATTGTCTTCAATGTTACTTGATCCAACTTGCATCGCAGTATCCTTCCAACATCAAGGATAGCCGATATGAGAGACTATAATCCATAGTTCTCTTCAAATACTTCAAGACTGTGAACGACTTGCGATGATGAGCACTAGGATTACTAGTATACCGCTCAATTTTCCCACCGCAAACCAATATCGTCTTGTACAAGTCATGGCATACATCAAGCACCAATTACCCTAGAATACTCAAGTTGAGATACTGACTTTGCCATTATTAGGCATCGCCTTCTCAAGTATCCATAGGTGTACTCATCGGAATACAATCAAAGTAATTGAATTTCCTCAACACCTTCTCAATAAAATGAGACCGAGAGATAGAAATTCTTTACTTTCATGTTTGATCCTTATACCAAGGATAACATCGCCTCCCCATGTCCTTCATGGAGAACCTTGATTACAAAAATTCCTTTGTCGCCAACCTGATTTTGGTCAAGTGCCAAAGATCAACATGTCATCAACATATAGACAAATGATGACTCCTTTACCGATTCATCAAATTTGCTATATACACATTTGTCGACTTGGTTAAGAACATAACCACTAGACAAAACCACTTCATCAAATTTTTGATGCTATTGTTAGGTGCCCGCTTCATCCATAAAGAGACTTAATCGCTTTACACACCTTGTTTTCATTGCCGTGCATGATGAAGCCACGAGGTTGGTTCATATAAACCTCCTCTTCAATTCACCATTTAAGAAAGTCGCTTTCATCCATCCGATGAATAATCGATTGTGAATAGATGCCATAGCAATCGCTAGCCTTATGGCATCGACACGAGCCACAGGGCATAAGTATCAAAATAGTCTATCCCGACTTTTGTTTAAAGCCCCGAATGACTAGTCTAGCCTTGAACTTTCAATAGTTCCATCTACCTTCATTTTCTTTGAAAATCCATTTGCAACCCAAAGGTTTGCAACCGGTGGTAGATCAACCAACACCCAAGTGTTGTTGCCCATGATGGAATCCATCTCATCATTGATTGCTTCTTTCCAAAAAGCAATATCCTCGGACTTCATTGCTTCTTCAAATGTCTTGGGATCATCCTCAACAATGAAGCAATATGACTATTGGTTCGAGACCTCATCCTCGGTTCCTTCAACTAAATATAGTTGAAACTCGTGTCCAAATGACTTTGGAGTCCCGACCCTTTGCTCTTCCCGAGTACAGTTCAGTTGTTGAACCACAACCTCATCGTGACCACCGATGGTTCATCATCAAGGACCTCTCGATACACCAAGGTCATGAGTTCCATTAGGAATCCTCGACTTGGTCTAGGGACCGATGATAATCTATTCTCATCAAATTTTGCATCCCTTGATTCAATTATTGAGTTAATCGAACATATTCATTAGGTTCAATAACATAGAACCTAAAGCCTTGGAATGCTCAAGATATCCAACAAAGATGCAAATAATGCCTCTTTCACCCAAAGTCTTCGACTTTGGATCGTGAGTCTTACAATAGCCCTACAACCCTGCACCGAGATAGTTCAGTTGGGTTTCCTTTTAGTCTAGAGTTCATAAGGGGTAACCTTGTTCCTTTGTTGGGAACAGATTTAGTAAATAGGAAGTCATAACATAGCTTCACCCGTAACCTCGACTCACCCCGAATAGGACAACATGGAATTAACCATCTCCTTCAAGACCCCTGTTTTCCTTTCAAAATGCCATTTTGCCGAGGAGTATAAAGGCAATCGTTTCATGGATAATTCCAACAGATCGAAAATACAGAGTATCCATGTACTCACCTCCCCTATCGGTCCTTAATCTTTTGATCGGGGACCCAAGTTGTAATTCAACTTCGCTTTTAAACACTTTGAATTTATCTAATGCTTCATCCTTGGTATGTAATAGATAGACATAACAAAACCTAGAAGCATCATCAATAAATGTCACAGTACTTCTTATTCCCAAAGAGGATTGGCATGCAAATCACACGAAGTCATCGTGTATAAGCTCCAAGAGCTTAGTCTCACGACTAACACCCCGAAAAGGTTTCTTGGTTATGTTGGTCAACATGCAAGTTTAATACTTTTCAAGTGTCCATGTCAAAGTTGGATTAATCCATCCTAGACATATCTTGCATCCTTTTATAGTGAACATGGCCAAGTCTAGCACGCCATGGGTAGAGTCGGCCTCACGTTGGTGGTCACAAAGGCTGAATTAACACTATCGGTGGCAATATTAAGTCCTAACATTTGATTACATAAATAACCAAAACCAATAAAACACCATGCTTAGAAAGCACAAATTTATCGACTCAATAACTTGTTTATAACCACGATTATTCAAAATACTACTTGAAACCAAGTTCTTCCCGATATCGTGAACATGAATAACATCAAACAAAGTTACAATCTTTCCGTACTAAATCTAAGATCTACACAACCACCACCATGCACCAAGGTTGTTGACTCATTTCCCATGTAAAGAATAGAACCATCATTCGGTGACTCATAAGTCTTGAACCGCCTTCTATCTTTGCACACATGAATTGTTGCACCAGAGTCAACCCACCACGCAACATCGCTATCCCGCACATAATAAGATTCGATACATATGTAACATAATAAATCGAAAAGACTTATTAAACATATTCGACCTTTCAGTGAGTTGGTTGAACCACCACCCCCGAACCATTAGTGCCCGATCCATTGGCTTTACCACCAACCTTAACACCCTTGCGGTCCATTTTAATGCGACTAGCTTTTGTTACATTTCCAACAAGTAGGTGTTGCCTTCTTGTTAGGATCCGCTCTTGTGTTATCATGATATTTGCGTTTGCCTTTGTTGTCATTGTACCGTGGAGTTGTTATGCTCCACCATATTGACAACAGATGGTGCAGTAGACATTGCTACTCTTTGGCTTGTCATTATCCTGCACTCTAAGAGATTCCTCAATGTGCAGATGACTACCCAACTCAACCAGAGTTAATTACACCTTCTTATGTTTCAAGGTATGCTTGAAATATTTTCAAGAAGGAGGGAGTTTGTCAATGACATAAGAGACTGAAATAGCCTCATCCATGTGCATTTTGTGTTGTGTAAACCTTCCAAGTATGCCAAGAAGTTCATTGTATTGTTCCATAACCGGTCTTGAATCACCATTTTGTAATTTGTGAAATTACTAACAAGGAACTTACTTGATGCATCCTCACCATATATTGGCATCCAAGGAATCCCACAGTTCTTTGAAGATTCAAAGTTCGATAAATATCAAACACGTAATCGACATACCATTGAGAATAAGACCTCTCGCATATGTAGTCATCATTCTCCCATTTGCTTCTCCTCCCGATATGCTCAACCGTAGCATCATCCCCATCATCGAATAGGAGTGGTTAGCACATACACCACATTCATGCTTGATGCAAGAAGTGCATCTTCTTCGCCACCTCTAAAGTCCACCCTTCAAACTTATCAAGCTTGGCAAAGTTTGAAGCCATGTGTTCATTGTGCTTGCCATTGATTATCACAAAATAGTTTACTTTGATTGTTGGAGTGTATTCGCCCAGAACAGGGTTAGATAATCAAAGACAATAGCAATACCACTAGGTGGTTACCGGATATCACTTGGAATCGTGTGATCACTTTCCAAAGTAAACTATTCGACCCTAATGCATGGGTTACACGAATATCTACTTGGGATAAGACCAAATGCTTGTTATTGAATTAGGCACAAATCAATAACCCTTTCGCTTATAAGTGTTAATTGTTTTATGTGTGTCTTTTCATGCATGATCAGATCTCCTATTTATAGGAAATTACTCTTATCTAGTCAAATGGAATTATGAGTATTAATCGGCCCATTAATAGCCTCATAATTATCCCCATTATAGCCGTTAGTGGTTACATGACCAATTAAACGTGGTCATTAAGCGCTTGAAACCGCCACTGAATAGGTCAATGCCCGCTACAAGCGTGACTTTAACACTAGCAAGATTTCATAACACTATCGGTGGAAATATAGCACTAGCAATGGAAACCATGCCTATCCGCGTTAACTTAGCACTAGCAGTGGAAACACCGCCATCAAGACTCAACTTAGCACTAGCAAGGAAACACTACCTATCAGCACTATCTTAGCACTACCAATACTAACCACTATTGTAGTCGGTGTTCATGGACCTTATGGGTGTACACTCCGTACCTCCTAGCCCATTACCAGGTGTGAACTAATCCCACAAGTGCACTAAATTTTCCAACATATAATACCAAAAATATGTAAATGCACCGGATTATAAGCATCAAAATGAAAGTGTGGCTTATAAGTACACACAAAACAAATTTATTCAAAATATAATTATTAGTTGTACTTATAGTTTGCGCCCTATGCGTTTAACATCAAAAGTACAAAACCTTAAACAATGTCAAATTCTTATATGCTTGTATATTATACTAAAATTTTAAAATAAATTAGGTTCACGTGTAAACCTTGTGAATGCACGAAACTTATAAGAAAAAAAAAGTGATATTACATTGTACACAAATAAACATATATACATATATCTACTAAAGGATATTTTGATTAATTGTAATTATAAATGAACATTCATTATTCCAAGACAACCTAAAATAATGATGTGAACTAAGGTTGTGTTTGGTAGAGAGAAAAGAAATTAGAGAAATGGAAATTGGACTTATTTCCATTGTTTGGTACAGAGAATTGAAAAAGCGGAGAATTTGGTAGAGAAATGGAAAGAAATTGAGAGAATTGGGTAGTGTAATTTGGCTAACTCCATTTCCCTTATTTTGGTGGAGAAATTAGAGAAATGGATTATTATTATTTTGATTTTTTTTTTTTTTTACAACTATAATTTTGTTAAATAATGGATTTTGTTTAAAAAAATATATATATGTAAACAAATTAGGACGTGCAACATTAGATGCTTAAAATCGCTTTTCTAAAAAATAAATACATTTTAAAAAATAATTTAAAAATATATTTAAAAAAATAAGGTTTTTTAAATAAATACATTTTAAAAATAATTTTTAAAAACTTTTTTTAAAATAAGTTTTTTTAAATAAATAAATTTTAAAAACAAGTTTTTTTTAAATAAATACATTTTAAAAAATATTTTTTCAAATAATTTTTAAAGAAAGTACATAAATTTTAAAAATAAATTTAAAAAAGATATATTTTTTAAATAATTTTTTTTAAATAAATTTTTAAAATAAATTTTTTAAATATTTTTAAGAATTGTTATTTAGAAAAATAAAAATATATTTTTTTAACAATCAACAAACAAATATATGTGAGCCTTATATGACAAAATGTTATTTAAATAATTTTTTTCATTTCTAAGTTAAGTCTCATTGCTACCAAACATTAGAATCGAACAAAATTTCATCGATTTCTATTCTCTGAGATTCTATTCTTTGCTTCATTTCATTTCTTTGAAATTCTCTCTACCAAACGTGCCCTAAGGGTTAAGAGAAAAAGGTTTCATCGGGTTGAATCAACGCCAAAGCTGAGGTGGACCACGTCAAGATCGCGCCATGACACCAATCACTGGTACTATAACGGGCGTCACATGTATGGCATACGCGATAACTTGTTTTTTCCATGGCTTTTTCGATTATAGTAATTATTATTTCGTGTTTTATTGCATGTGTATTTGTAGAAGAAGATGAAGGTAAATATGATGAGTTTTTTTTTTTAGTTACAACCTTTACATTTATAGATTTTCAACTTGTACCTCTAAAGTTTGAAAAGTTTAAACTGATGTGAGATGACGTGACATCAAAAAAAGGGGTTTGGAATGTTTTGACACCTGGTGCTCTAAAATGTGGATTGGGTTTTGGTTCTACGTGACATTAAATATTTATTTATTTATTTCTTTTAAGAGAGGAAATGAATGTGGTACTCAAATATTGAAAGATAACCAAATAGCTATGTTTTGGTAATGTTTTGATATTTCTAGTGGCCATCTATCACTCTCTTCTCATCTCTTTACATCAGTGTTTTGAAAACCGGACCGAACCGACCGTTCAACGTGAGAAAAGATCAATCTGGTTGGGCCAGTTCACCGATTCAACCGGAAAAAATCAAAAATCAAAAAAATCTTGTTCGCTTTCCGGTAAATATATATTATTACAAATTTTTATATAAATATGCAAAAGCCCCAAATATAATTAACATTGTTAAATACTATTAATTTATCTCTCATTTTCCTTCATCAAACCTGTAGCAAATTCAATTCCCACAAATCCTAACCAAGCCCATTCACATGCAAAACGCACCCTAAAGTTTTGTGAACAAAAAATTTTACTCGCTTATCAACCTGATAAGAGTTTGGGTTGAAGTCCACTCCAAAAACCACAACTCTTACGTTTACTAAACAAAAGTTTTTTGAACGGCTAAATTCTAATCTACAAGGGACAACCTTCTTTTACTCCTGTGACGAATCCAAGTATGCAATAATATGCCTTGATCTCTTCAAAAACATATATGAATGAAATAAGTTTTACATTATCATGTAGAATGTCCCTCTAAAGGTTTCCGTGGCAGATTAGAAGTGGCTTCGTTTTGATCATCTTCAAGGGACTCACGAAATCATTTGAAACACCCCGTCAAAATGTTGTTTGAGATGATCTAGAACTAATGTGACGGCGTCTAAGGTAGCAAGGCTGTCATTTAGATTAGGAGATCGAGTCGAATTTGCATAAGCTTAAAACATCTTGAGATAATTCTATAAGAATCCATGGCATTGATGGCAACCCTACATTTGATAAGAGGTGGAAACTCCATCTTTTCATCGTCATCGCAAATTGGGAGTCTTAAAATTTAGATCAATTCCTCTTTTCTTCTGAGTTTCACAATAGTTCAGAGTGTTTCATATCCATAATAAAACACTCACAAGTATTGGTAGTAGCTTATTGCATCTGGCATGCATCTATGAGCCTGGACTATCATTGAGGTCCAATTACCAGCGCAGTATATCTCTTTTAAGTTTACGGGTTACAAGATGACAGAACAGAAAACTATACATGTACAAAAAAAAATTGTTATGTATTTTATACAACTAACCTGCTAAACCAAAATTGTAAATATTTAATTGACAAGCTTGGAGATGCCCTTAGGTTTGAGAGCTCAAACACTATTAGCTGCCTGAGCTTAAACAAGACGAATCCACATAACGTCAAACGGTAGTACAATTGCAGTCGTCTGAAAAATAAGTTTATTTAATTTGCACTTCCAAACTTACAGTCTTATATAAATCCATGTGCAAGTTAATACAAAGACAACCCTGCAGGGACCATATTTACACAAAGCTGACTCAATCTTAGGGGCGTTGTTTCATACTTGAGCTTGTAATAACACCAAAAAATGGTGTGCGAAAATGATGACTAGACCTTAATATGAACCCGAAAAGGGACATAAAAGTTGTGTTGCTTGATCTTGCATAAAGAATAGACAAGTGATGTAAGCAATGATGGAGTTTACCGACCTATTAGAACCATTATGGAATACACAACTTTTATCTGCTCGTTACTTGTTGCACGAACTTTTCCTATGATATGCCTTCCAATATGTCATAGTGGCCGTATCCATGAAACAGAACTTTGATTGAACTATTTTCAGATTGTTCATACTCTTCACCGTAAGTTGCAATCTTTGACAAATTGTTGGAATCCTTCTCAAACATGTACACCGATATTGTAGTCCTGTCAAAACAGCCATAGCCATGAGATTAATTGTGCAATTATTTAGTAGGATATTTCATATGGATCACTCCCCGCATACCATGGTTACCCAAAAGATACAGCAACAAAGAGGGAAGATGTCAAGTATAAGAATTAGGTACTTTAGGCCAATGAATTCTCAACTCTTTGAGAATTAACTTATGCACATAACAAAGAAACTCGCTTTCAAGCTTACACACTTGTAAAAGTTAAAGCTCCACTAATTTTACTATTTTCTTTCATTTCACATCTCCATTATGTCCTCCCAAATGTTAAATGGGATCCAATATCAAAGAAAAAATAAGACTGGTCTAAGAGGATGGACCCTTAAACTATATGTCCACGTGGACTTTGAATGTGAATTGAGGATCTAACTTCGACATGAAGTCCTACACATTAAGAGGTCGGATACAGGCAAACACAGAAAGCAGAATATGCATAGTGCATGATAGATATGATGTTGAAAACTCACTTAAGAACATGAGAAGCCATCAGCAACTCGGGTTCTCCACCCCATACAAACGTTTTTTGAATCCTCTTGACATAGGCATCAAAGTCTCCTTCAATAAACCTAGTGTAACATAACACAAAAATTAATCATAATTCTTGATGGTCAAGACTCGACACACCTAATCCGTATCTAAATTGGATACTTGGATTTGTTTAAGTTGAGACTAGAATATAAAATGATCTTTTGAAACTTACCATTCAGTCTCTTTCCGCCTCTTCATGAGCTCATCAACAACCTGCATGCACATTAGAGCATGTTAGTTTCAAGAAAGCTGATACATGGAGCTCAAATTTATACAAAACAATCAACTTAAAAAGAACTTACTTGAACTCTCAGTTCATCAGCAAGTTCTTTTTGACGATTCTCATCAGGAGCTTCCTCCCCGTTTCTCAAGCAAACCATGTGAGCTATTGCTCGAAACAGGCATCTTCCGTCAGCTGGAACCCCTGTATTTTCCTTGAACTATCAGTTCTCCTCAATTTTGTTTCAAGTTACATAACATATATATAAGAACCCCCAATAGTAGCTATATCCTAACAAAGGAACTTGTTTGGCATTGCAACTTGAAGATATGATTTGAAATGAAATATAATGAAAATCACGTGATTGCTCTAGTAAAATAGGTTGTTCGAATGTACTTCTTCACTACAAAGTCGTGATAATTAAGATTATTGGATAAGTAGCTAGCAGTTTCTGACTATTTGAAGATTTGTTGTAAAAGTCATAACTCTTGTCCAAGTTACTCCTAAACTTATACCCACAAATAATCAAATAATCTGAAAGAGTTTTACAATATTCAAACACTAGAAGCATTTAGTACTTCAAAATTTTGAGTACTTAAATCAAACAACAACAACAACAATAAATATACCCAATTGCGCGGAGCAAAGCACGTGGGAGATGTAGAGTTGTAAAGTCAAACCCTCACCCGAGGCCCCGAGGCGGGGAGACCGAGTCCGAAATACCTCCTAATAATGTATGTGGGTATATATGTGAGAATTATGAGTACTTATGGTGCGTTTAGTTGGAGAAATTTTTATTTTCTATCTCTAGTTTGTAAAAATTTGGAAGGAGAACTAATCTCCACAAAACACTGAAAATATAAAACGCGTTTAGTTGATGTTTTGTATTTTGGTTTGAAGAAAGGAGGGAGGTTGAGGGTTACTGAAGGAAAACAAGGAAAACAACTAAAATTTGTTTGTAATTTTCCTTGTTAAGTTAGAAATAGAGATTGTGTTTGAAAAACATTTTATTGGAAAACGTTGATTTGAACGCGATATCTGTTTTCCTTGTTTTCCCCAACTAAACGCAACCTAAAAATCTCATGTAAAAATACCAAAGATAATCAAATAATTTAAATCTGTTTTGTTGCATTACTCTAACACCAAACGCTAAGTAACGCATAACAAATAAATCATCACTTTCAATAACAAACAGCAGGAAACATTCCAAAACTATGAATTGATTAGAAAAGTAACAATAACCAATTGTTTCATCAGCAACTATAAGTCTATATATAACCTCAAAATTATGAACATATGTAAAAAAAAAAAAAAAAAAAAAAAAAAAATTAATAGCAATAACTTTTCACAAGTATTTGTTCTTACCATTAAACTTTTTTGGGTTTAAAATTGGTTGTAGGAAACTAAATAATCCGATCAGAATCAAGTGTTAGTTGTAAATCCGTAATTTTTAGGTATTGTCTCCACCTTTTTCGAATTCTCGTCCAATCATAAT